>CM053749.1:6448890-6637285 GCA_028658305.1 Pachyuromys duprasi
GGTTCCTCCCAGACCCGCCGGCGGACTCACACACTGACTGAGTTTTTGCTGGTGGAAGCGTTTGGCTTGCGCCCCCGCAGTGTGCGGACTGGTCAAAACAGTCCCCCAATACACTCAGTTTGTGGTGGTTCCGGTGATCGGTTCATGCCCGCCGCACACCGTGGGTTCAGGCAGAACTCGGGTTCCTCCCAGTCCCGCCGGTGGACTCACACACTGACTGAGTTTTTGCTGGCGGAAGCGTTCGTCTTGCGCCCCTGCAGTGTGCGGACTGGGCAAAACGGTCCCCCAATCTACTCAGCCTGGGGTGGTTCCGATGATCAGTCCGAGCCCGCTGCACACCCACGGGTTGAAGCAGAACCCGGGTGCAGTGTGTGCTCGCAGGGCGCAGTTCAGTGAAAAAGGCACCCGGATCCTCCCCAGACTGCCCTCGAGACTGTGCGATCCAGTCTATAATGGCGGGTGCTGCGGGCGCCCAGTGCAGCTGCTCGTTCAGATCAGAGCTGTGCGCTGCTGGTCACTGGGAAATTTCTCCAGGTAATAACTGGGTGTCCCTAGGGTTTTCCCACTTGATTTTCTCACCGTAGGAGTTCTGCTCACCTGGCACTCACAATGCTGGCGTTTTAGGTCCCAGAGTTCAGTCTCCTGGTCGCTGCATTGTTTCTGCTCTCCTACTCCTCAGACACAGTGTTCTCTCGTGGCAGCCATCCCACTGTATGCTTTTGACTCTAGCTTTTACTGACAGGTAGAAGCTGCCAAGGATGAAGGAAGAAAATGAGATGCCCTGATATTCTTTGAAATCTTCCTTCCCAGGACTGAGTGATTGTTAAGGGGAGGCCCCTCCATCTTAATTTTTTTCCCTTGCCTTGTCCATTGTCCCATGTGATGGGACCTCATTGTCCCATAGTGCTCTTGTCTCTAAAACAAAATGGTATTCTTGTCTATAAAACAGGAGCAAGCTCTCTATGAGCTCTAGAAGTGCTAAGCTTCCATTTCAAAATCTTTTACATGATTCACAGCTGGAGATGAATGTGTGTGTGTGATAATATTTTGTTCATAGGGAATCTAAAACTATAGAAAAGGGGTAATAGATAAATATATTTAAAAGTCTAGCATATAATTACTAAAGTTATTTCGTTTATTCAAAATTGGCTGACATGGGAAGTTAAAATAAACATGTCAGACTTTTAATTGGCCAAGTTTGACTATCAGAAGCAGATGTGCTTAGCAGATCTGCTGAAGTTATTTCCCTTCAGGGTTCCACGTGAGAGCTCCCTTTACCAAAGCTGTTTGATTGATTTCTTGTCTTATTTTTCAGTGGATTAAATTTCTATAACACAATCAACACTGGTATTTTAGGAGTCAAGGGAGAGTTTCTTGCTCTGTGGCCTAGGCCTGTTTAAAACTTGTGATCTTCCTGCCTCAGCCTCCCCAGAGCTAAGATTATAGCATGAGCCACTAACCCAGCTAGTCCTTTATAAGCACTAACAAAGGATCTTTTCTAATGTCATTGGTTAGCATAGACAATGTCATTATAACATTTTCATAGACAGATTTATACATCATTATACTTTGCTCACAAGTGACTCCCACTGTTTAATTTTTGTTGTTCTTGTTGTTAGCTTGACACAAGCTAGAGTCAACTTGAGAAGACGGAACTTCCATTGGGAAAATATCCCCAACAAATTGGCCTGTGTGAAAGCCTGGGGTACCTTCTCTTGCTTCATGATTGGGGTGGGATGACCCAGCTCACTGTGAATGGTTCACCCCTGGGCTGGTGGTTCTGGGCTGCATAGGAAAGCAGGCTGAGCAAAACAGAAGGAGCAATCCAGTAAGCAGCATTCCTCCATGCCCTCTGAATCAGCCTCTGCCTCAGGTTCTTGCTTTTACTTCCTTCAATGATAGACTGTAATATGGAGCTATAAGTTGAAATAAGCCCTTTTCTCTCCAGGTTGCTTTTGTTCATAGTAGTTTATCCCAGCAGTAGAAACCCCAATATACCTTTTTGTTTCTCTTTCCCCCTCCCACTACTTCCCATCTTTCCCCAACATAGACCACCCCCTTATTTCAGATTCTCTCATGTTTTGCATATGTGAATGTTTGTGTGAAATGTACGTATACTTGTATATATAACTATATCAATATATCATACATTAGCATATCTTATTACATTACTCTAGGTTATAACATTAATAGTTATTAATATATATCCAACTCAGTTCCATGTAGAAAAGAACACAAGAGATATTTATATTCTGTCTCCATTGCTCTCTCCTTTCATGCTCCTGCTTTTATACCGTTCTCCCCAGGTAGAGTCCTGCTTTTATTTTCATGTCATGTGTATAGAGTGCACATAGGTGAGAAAACACACAGTGTTTATCTTTCAGCGTCAGCTTCAGTTGCTTCCCAGTGTCCTCTTTGTTCTTATCCCTTGTCTGAAAATGGTGTAGCTGCATTCTTCTCTATGGATGAATCAAATGACACTGATACATTTTCATACACCTTAACTTCTCAATAGTAGAGACACTCACTCTAAATAACAAATTAGCTTGGGAGGCTTGATAAGAGGAGCTGTAGTACTTTGTGAATGCTAAAGGTTAAAACTGAGAATGGCAGACAGTGTTTAACTGTTGTACAATTCTTTTCTCCATTCTTAAGACTAATATTATTTTGGTTGTTTTTTTTTTCATTTTCATACCAGAAATTAAGATGCACAAATTAATATCAAAGCCTGTTTCTGAGAATCAATTATGAAAGGAAATTTGTTCTCTCCCTATCTAGAACCATGTTACATACTTACAGTTATAACATACCCTTATTTTTCTTATAGACTCTCAGATTTACCATTTATTTTTAGTTTGGGTATTAGAACAAACTTCGTTTAATTTGGAATTACGTTCTGACTCCCATATTTACCAATAACATTAGGTAGGCTATTTAATCTCTCTCATTTTTCATTTCTCCATCTGAAAAATGAAAAAAGTCAAAAGCAGTGTTAGTGATCAAAGACTTGCATGCTCACAAATGCCTTCAACCCCTTTAGTTATCTAGTATGCCAGTTTAATTCATTATGCTGATTACATATCATCTTATGAAATCCCAGTTCAAAACAGTATACTTAAAATATGTTTTCAAAATCATGAAGCAAAGGGTAACTGGTAAATAGAAAAATATTGAGAGGTATTAATGCTTTCCTGTGGAAATAATATTAAAACTAGTGACCATGACAAAGTAATATTTGTTTGGTTTAAATAGGAATTTCACTGATATATTCCACTGTAAAGAAGCTTGGTTATGGGCTGGAGAGATGGCGTCACCATTGAGCATACTGGCTGTTCTTCCAGAGGATAGGGCCTGGGTCCCAGCACCAGCATGGAGGCTTTCAGTGCCTATATCTTCAGTTTTAGGGTCTCCAGGATCCTCTTTTGGCCTACTTGGGCACATATACACACAATCATAAATATAAATTGTGTTTAGCAAGAGGCTTAATAGATTGATATCAGCTCAGGCTCTGGAAACTGACATCTCACATGTAGTTATGGCTGTACTAGCCAAAAGACCCCATGCAACTTCCACACTCCAAGTCTCATACTCTGAGCAAAATGAGGATAAAGAAAATACACATCTATAGGTGCCTGGAAGAATTAAATGATATTATATACACAAAGCATATGATATACCTTAGGTTATTATGCTCAGTAAATGCTCTTATGATCTATTTTTTGCAAGTTTTTCTTTCTTACCCCTAAGCTAATGGCCTTACCATATTAAACTGTAAGTATTAGAGAAATGTGATGGATTGGGGTTTTTGCTTAGGTTTGGTTGGGTTTGGTTGTTTTATTATCATCTTCTCAGAGAATCCTTGATTTGGTTAAGTGCCTGTAAGTGAGTTTCAAAGTGAAGGTTAGGGTCTTCAAAGGAAAACTCCAGCATGGTGCTGAAAAGCAGATGCATTGAGGAAGGTAAAAGTAACAACGTCACTTTATCTGTGCGATCCCTTCTACAAGGTTAGTGCCAGAAGAGAGATTCTCCGACTGCTGCTTCTATCACAGCTGAAGATAAGCACATAGTGAATGAGGGCCCAGCTCCCCTCACGTGTGCCTGAGTGTACAATATGTATATGTGTGTATGCGTATCACATGTGTGTACATATGTGTACATTTGAATGCGTGTTCCTATGTATATGTGGGTGTGTGGATGTTTGTGTGTGCATATACGTGTGTGTGGTTGTGCTCATGAGAACCACCCCTTTCTTTTTCACTCACATGCTGAGGTGATAGATAAGACTGAAATGTTGTGAACAGTGGTATAGGGACAAGGAACTGTGGATCCTACCAATTGCTCAGCACAACCTGTTAGGAATCCCACCCACAAGCCTGGGGTGCCTGCCTCTGCACCCTGCCTGGATGTCTCATCGCTACTCAAAATGTTCCATATATCTCCCCTTTTTATCCAGCCTGCTCCCCAAGTACACTGAGACTAGCATAAACTAATTATCTCATCCCATTTCAATAAGTGGTGAAGACAGTTACAGAAGTTGAGAAAGTTACATGAAGAGATGCTAATTAGTAACACACACAAAAAAACCCTATACACTTACTTTTGCAAAATAATGCATATGTACAGTCTAACTCAGAGCTCTCTATTTGTAGTATTGTAATATATTATAATGTAGTAATATAATATATTATAACATAGTATTGTAATGTATAATATATTGGAAGGCTTGTCTTCCATGCATGGTAACCTAGGTTCAGCCCCAGTACCACAAAAGTAGAAAAACAGACAAAGAAAGAAAGCAATTGTATCAATTATTTATATCTTTAAAATCATCCATATTGGGGTTGGAGAGTGCACAGTGACTAAAACTGTGGGCTGTTCTTACAGAGGACCCAGGATTTGGTTCCCACCACCCATGCTGGCAGCACACAACTGCCTGGAATTCCATCTGCACGTGACTCAGCACCCGATTCTGGTCTCCCATGGCCTCTGCAGTCACATGGCACACATACAGAAGAACAGGTCTGGGCAGAAACAAACAGGCTCACACACATATGAACACTGAAGCAGTCCATGATGCTAAGTATCTAATGGGCATTTTTGTGAAGAATGATGGTCAGTGGTCATGTCTTACCACTGGCTGTGGGTAATAAATAAATAAATCTTTTAAATAATTTATTATTATGCTTGTCCAGTTACTGGAGGCATTCCACATTGTAAACACATCACTACTGCACTGGGGTTTAGTCCCCTCGAAGGCTGAGAAGCTTTATAACATCTCTTTGTAAGCATCCGTTCATCACTGTAGGTTTCTTTATTTCTGAGTACTTGGATATTGAATTATTCTATTGTCTAAGCTTAAAGCCAATGTTTTGATAGAAATGTGTCCATTGTCAATGGAAATTACTTTGTGTTAAGACCATTTTTAATTAGAATAGGTCTGTGTGTTGCGTTGATTTGGGCCCACACGAGTAACATCAAAAGTAAGGTACTAAAATGAAAGCCTGAAGACAAAGTCAGTTTAAAGTAGTAGGAAACACTTCAGGATGATTTGCCCAGTTTTTTTTTTTTCAAGTGCTTGATTGTATCTCTTGCCATATGGCATGTGCTAATGAGGGAAACAGATCTGTGTTTATACCATAAATGATGGATATTGTATAGGTCTGATATAATTAATTTTAGATAAATTTAGCTATTTATTATTAATGCATTAATTTAGTGAATTAATTAAAAGGGCTGATTACAAGTACAGATCTCAATTAATGTCAGATTTATATTTCTTGTGACTAGAATTTAATCTTCATTTTTGCTTTTTAATTATGCACTTACATGCATGTGAGTATGGGAACCCATGGAGCCTGGAAGATGATGTCAGACCCCCCCGGAGCCGAAGTTACAGGTGTAACTTCATGCTCGTGAAGGGTTGTGAACAGTGTGAAACAGACGCTAGGGACTGAACCCAGCTTTGCAAGGGCAGCAGGTGCTCCTAACTAGAGCGCAATCTGTCACACTCTTAGGGTGTCTCTGTTGAACATAAGAAGCCAGAGTGATAAACTCCAGGATGATGGGTGAGCAGTAGGTGCCCCCTGGAATATTGGCATAATAGAAAACAGGCAGCACGGTGAGATTATGGTTTTCTAAATTACTCTTAAGGTTTTCACCTTAAATAAAGCATAATCCCAACATTTGTGCCCTCTCTTTCCTCCTCCTCTCCTCTACCCTGGCCAGCCCCCTCTCCAAAATGCATGGTCTCCCTTAAACCATTGTTGCTACATGTTGTTATACATGAACAAATGAACATGTAAAATAATCTGTTCAGTGCTGCCCACATGTGTATGTTTCTAGAGCTGACCACCTGGCACTGAACAACCTATCAGGGAGACTAATTCTCCCTCTCTCAAAAAACTGCTAATTGCTTGAGGCTTTTCATGTAGGTGCAGGGACCCATGGGATTTCCTCAACTACATTGGGATGCCAACTATTGTTGGAAGTTCTTTTGGGAGCCATGTTGCTGAGAGTTCACGGTACAGCTTCTCTGGTGTAGCTAGGAGACTCAGCCTCCCAGCAGACAGCCTGGTCCTCTGGCTCTGTCTTTCCACTCCCCTCTCTTGCAATGTTCCCTGAGCACTGGGGGAGTTGTTGGTGTATCCACTGGGGCTGGGCACCCAGAGTCAGTTCTCTGCATTTTAACTTCTTTGCCTTTCTTTCATGGACTCCTGCTCAAAAAGAAGCTTCCTTGATGGGAATGGGGGCCACACTCACCCGCAAAGTTTACGTTCTCAATACCACACTCTCTCCGGTAGGCAGGTCTGCCTGCAGAGAAGCCAAAGCAACAGTGAGCTCAGAGCCGGAGCTGGAGCTGGGCCTGTGGATGTACAGGTTGTGTGGGAAGAGGGGATCCTGGTTTTAAATCACACACACACACACACACACACACACAGAGAGAGAGAGAGAGAGAGAGAGAGAGAGAGAGAGAGAGAGAAAGAGAGAGAGAGAGAAAGGGAGAGAGTGAGCAAGCAGGGAAAAGGGGGGAATGAGAGAGAGGTGAAGAAGACGTAGAGTGCGTATGAGTTTGCCATGGCATAGGTGTTGAAGTCAGAGGACATCCTTGGGTCCAGAAGTGCTTATACTCATGAGCAGTAGCTACTCACAGCCATCCATAAAAACACATGCAATAAAAATAAAACAAATCTTTGTTTTAAATATATAATTAGAATGGCCTCGAAAGTGTTTATTAAATGTTAGCTAAACTGTGATTAAAGTGAACTCATTTTACTCAATGAATAATTCAGCTACAATAGAAAATGCACTGGAGAGAGACACATTAGAAGGATATCGTTGCTGAGAGCTACAATCTCTTCTTTGAGCTGTCTGTGTTGCAAACATGAAATAATTATTCATCCAAAAATAAGAATTCCCAGGTTGTGGTTTTATATATAAATTCTAAACACAAAAAAAACAAAATAAGAAAGCATTTTCAAAAAAGCCTTAATGTTACAGTATTTACTAATTTATCCAAAGTTTTATGCGACAGTAAAGTTTTCCTGTAATAATTCTGTCTATGGCATTGTACCAGTGGCTTATTATTGCTTAATATACTTTAAAAATTACACAGGGTTTCTTTTTTCTAAACTCATAGATTCTGGGTTTTATTTCTGTTTTTGGTCACATGTATATGTGTGTGTAATGTTTGCATGCACATTTGTGTATGTCTGTGCAAAGGTAATGCACACGCACATTTGTAGTATGTATACCCTATACAGTCTTGAATTTGACATGACTCAGTGTTTAGTAGACCTTTGCCTGATGAATAGATGGCAATCCCTGTCCTGCCCTCAGTCTGTTTCCTAGAATTTCCCTAAATGACCCTTCCCATGCGGAAGCCTATTTGGAGTACTGTGTGCATTTTTAAAAGCTCATCAGGAAGTGATGATTTCTATAATTGGGTAAATCTATCAAAATAGATGAATTGCAAAATTATAAACACTCCTGAAATTGGCCTGAGGCAATATTTGCCCTACTTTTCTAAGAGTCTCCATTTTCTTGTTGAGGAGATGCACAGCCTGAGCCTCGAGCTCCTCTGGACACAGAGGAAAGCTTAGAAGGTACTTGACTTCTTCATCCAAACACTTGCTTTGCCACTAACCGCAAACCATAGAGACATCCTCAAGGAGAACAGATTCTTCTGGCAAAGGCTGTGTGCAGACCCTTTGTCCTACTTTTTTTCCCCATCCATTTTTTTTTCTTGCTGCATTTTGCACTTTTTTCCTCCCCACAGGGAAAAAACATTTCTCAGTTTAAATCTCCTCCAGCTCATTATTTTACAGTTACTGTTTTCTACATGCTGTCCTGTTGCTGCCATTAATTGCTCCCTAGTCCAAATCTTATCACATGTGTGTGTGGGCAGGCGGAGACTAGAGTTGTTTCTTGAGACATGGTCTTAGCCAAGGCTGGCCTCTGCTTGCAGCAGAGATGACCCAAATACCCTGCTTCTCTTTCTTCTACTCCCACATTCTGGAATGACACCAATAAGCTGTTGAACCTGACCACCAACTCTAATTTCACTTTCCCCTTCACATTTTGGAGAAACCCAGGGCACAGGCAGATGTGTGTGTGTGTGTGTGTGTGTGTGTGTGTGTGTGTGTGTGTGTGTGTGTGTGTGCGCGCGCATGCGCTTTATTTCTCTTTTCTTTTCTCCCCACAGTTGAATGAATAATTTCACCCCAGAGAGACTCCTGTGGTTCTCAGCATATCTGCTACATTGTCTAACTTTCTGTGTGTGTTTAAATGAAGGATCCAGGGAAGAGGAGGCTGCCCTGGGTCTTTATTTGGGTCCACCGTAACCACAGCTGTCTGTGTCATGGGAAAGAGCAGAGTTAGGCATGAGGAGAGAGGGTGACAGAGACAAGGAAGCTGGAGTGGTGGAACTGCAGAGCTAGGAATGCTGGTAGACAAGACAGCTCTAGAGGCTGAGGAGGCAAGGAAACAGCAGGCCCCATGGCCGGAGCCCAGCCCGTCCATTCTGTGTTTTAGAACTTTCTGGAACCATCATCCTGGAAGAGTATAAATTTATTTCATTTTAAGCCATTGGGCCAGTGAGAATCTGTCCTGACAACAACAAGAAACTGATAGAACATTACTATTTCCCTTTATTTACATGGCCCATGCCTTTAAAAGTTGCCTCCAGAACTGAGAATCTACAGTGATGACGAATGCCTCCATGCTTTTATGTTCAGCTCCTTTGCTGTGACGCACTGGGTTCTAGGGTTTGTAGAATTAGCGTATTGTGACCTCCTGCCTCAGTCACATGAGCATGGCTTCATTCAGATGAACACATGCTACCTTCCTTCTTCAGAACAGATTGTCCTTGGATTTGGTCCTTCAATCTAGTGTCACCCTCTCAGTGGAAAACAATAGTAGTTTAGAGGAACAGGGAGGGCCCTGTAGAAAAGTAATGCAGGACTTGGCTGACCTCTATGCCTGTAAACTGGAAACAGTCAACTACTGAGTTGTTGTCGACAGATACATACCTATCATGCATTGGCTTATGGCTACAGCCACTGAGGTACATTTCATTGCTTATAATCTGCAACCAAAATCTCCTGTTGTACTGTGCAGTAACGTTCACCAAAGCCATGGACATAACAGCTTTGTTTCACGAATGGAAAAAAGCATTATATCTGCTTTTGTTCATTTCTTAGGTCTCAGAGTATAACAAAGCAAACACTATAATCTCCTTGCTGTTAGCTGGCTCACAGAAAATATAATGTGTGTAAATTGTAAAATATAACTTACACCACTGAGTAAGGCTAAACTCTTAACCACACTTTCCAGCATTCTGCCTTTTCGTGTTAACACATTAGACTACAGCTTAGATTGTCTGTGATGTTTTTGCCCACCTGGGAAACAATGCAGATGGATGTGGGACAAAGTCTGTGGTTTTGGAAGCAGAGTCTCAATTGTAAAATAATGAACTACTTTTACTGAAATGTGCTAAAAAGCGCCCTTACATTGGGGAGGGGATTGTGCAAATAATTGGTTCCCACGAGAGGCTACAAAATCCATGTTTTTTGATAAAAATAAAGAGTAAGAACACAGTTGCAAATTATAAGGTCATTATGGCTCGGAAGGTCGATAGAAATCTTGGAATTAGTTATTAGAATCATGTATTTCAGGTTTGTAGGGAACAGGGTCAGGAACTGTTGTTTTCACTGGCATGTGTCTTAGTTGTGTTTCTTGGTAAGATAATGAGATTCTTCTTCATGTCTGAGCTATTTCTAGGAAATTATTCAACTTTAAGCAACATAATTAATATTGTGGTTGAATAATTTAAAGGTATTTTCCCCAAAGAAGTGAATTTCAATAATGAGTCTAAGTGCAGTTGTTAGTGGACAGTGCAGTGTCTCTGTCCATTAACAAATCACCTAAGTTATTCAGTCTCTCACACACATTTTTATGATCACCAAAATGTGCCACATTGAGTTATTTAAGAAATTGAACAAATTACAGTATGTGCACTTGTCTGAATAGGGTATTTGTGCTGCAGGGATCTGTAAGTCCCCATCTTCATGACTTATGCTTTAAGATTCTGTTCCTCAAGCATCTTCCACAGTCATATGTCAGTGGCTCCCACCATATGGAAGCATTTGAACTGTCAAGTGTGTGTTCTACATGTGTACTCAGAACAGTGTACACACCCGTGAACCATGTCACCTTCAGGGACTTGATGGCCAGATGAAGAGGCAGCAGTGACTGGCATCTGCCACTTCTGTTAGCTCCTAGGCTGGGAAAGTATGGAAGGAAATGGAAAGAAAGGGAACACGGGGGTCTTTCATGCTAGCAAGATGCCTGGCCATAGTGACACTTGCCCAGTCTGGCCGTTGGTGGCTGCGTTATGATGAACAGTATGTGCGAGTCTACTAAGCTGGCTAGGTGGCTCTGTGACTAAACCACCTGCTGTTTAAGCTTGCTGTCTAGAGTTCGATACCCAGAATGCCAGGAAGGCATGTCACCCTACCTGTAATCTCAGTGCTTGAAAGGCACAGAGGTGAGCTTAGGCAGCCTAGTCATGCTGGAAGGCTCTTGAGTTCTGGGAGAGACCCTACCTCCTTGGTGACTCTGGACTGTGATGAAGAAAAGCCCTACTCATCAACTTGGGGCTTCTCCCTGCAAACACAAGAACATGTGTGTGTACGTGTGAAACTACACAGACACACAGGCATGTGAACACATACCTCACACGTACAGAAACAGAGAATCTAGTGCTGGTTTTATGGTGTCACCTCATCTGATGCTGATGACTAGAAGAAGCCAAGGGGTGGTTGCCATTTGTGACCCTCTGCCAGGTGTGACCCCCTTTAAACTGGTTACTATGTTCTGATACATGTTTATTGCTTTGCCTATAATTTCGTGAAAACCAGTCAAATGTGAATATATTTGTAATGACATAGCGATAAATCTTCATTCATAGTATCATATGTGTAGCAATGTATTTCATATTGATGTGTTCATTTGTAACAGATATGTTCAATTATAAATCATTCATTCAAAAATCTAAGTGTCTCCCTCTGGAGGCTAGGAAGTGGCTACAGACAAAATAATGATCTCCTGAAATTTGAATTCTGGGGCAAAGAAGAGAAGAAGGGACAGCAATATATAGATGAAGTATTATGTAAATTTCAAATAATAATAATATCTCCTATGAGTATATGAAAACAAGAAAAAGCTGTATCTTAGTCACTGTTTATTGCTGTGAAGAGACACCATGACCAATGCAAATCTTATAAAAGAAAGCATTTAACCGGGCGTTTGATTATCATTTCAGAGGCTCAGTCTATTATCATCAAGGTGGTGAGCATGGTGCTAGAGCTATTGCTGGGAGCTACATCCTGATCTGCAGGGAGAGAGAGAGGCAGAGAGACACAGGCACAGACACAGGCACTGACAGAGAGACAGAGAGACTGGGCCTGGCATGAGCTTTTGAAACCTCAAAGCCCACCCCTAGTGACACACTTCCTCCAAAGAGCCACACCTCCTAATCCTTGTCAAACAATTCTACTCCTTGATGACTAACCATTCATATATATGAATTTACGAGACTACTCTCATCAAACCTCTACAGTCTGACTGAGAGATTTGTCTGTTCAAGAATGCTCTGTCTGCAAAGCAGCCTTTTAGCTGCATCATCATGAAGAGAGGAATTCTGGTGGAATGCCTTCCTGGTAGAGGTGTTTCAAATACAAAGGCCCTGAAGGAAGAACTGCCTTATCTAACTCAAAACTAGTTAGAGCTGAGTTATCAAGAGGCATTGGTGATAGAAACAAAGCTGTTGAGATAAAAAGTCTCTGTCTCCCTTTCTGTGTTTGAAATGAAAGAGATATATTTGATTCTGTTTCCCTTCAATGTTTGGCAAAACCATTGAAAGTCTTTAAAAGGGAGAGAGCTTTCATTTTGGAAAGATTACTCTGACCATTGAGTGTGAAAGTAACTTTTTGATCTTGCAGTTTTTGTTGGTGTTTCTGAGATCAGGCTGACCTCAAACTTTCTATGCAGCTAAGGGTGATCTTAAACTTCTGTGCTTTCCGTGACAGATGGGGTGGGGTGGGGCACCAGGCTCTGCAGAAAACTGTTGGTAATAAGGATTACTGCAGAATTTGGGGAGGGGATGGTCATACTGTTGGATGAAGGCAGTTGGGATCGTGCCTATTTGAATGTCTGTTTGCTATTAAGGCAGACAATGAGGTGAATAAATGCCATTTGTCTTAGGTGCTGTGCAGTGAGGAAATTATAATTTAGTTTAGAAGTTCATAAACGGCCTGTAACAAAACCCCAGATAGGATTTACAAAGATGGGCTGATAAGTGCAAAGCAAATAAATTTAACCCAAGAGTTGAGACTGGATTTTTTTTTTTCAATTGAAGGTTCCTCCGAAGCCAAAATAAACCTGTGATTCGAGAAGTAACAGTAGATCTTACTAATGAGTCCCTTGGCTAGCTTCCTTGGCTTATGAAATACTGTGCTATTGGCGGTAAAGAGATGGCTCTGAGGTTAGGAACCCTTGCTCCTCTCTTTATAGGGGACTCAAGTTCAGTCCCAGGGTCACTTAGAACCACCCGTAAGCCCAGCTTTATTGGCTTCTTTAGACCACGCATGTGACATACACAGGGGTGCAGAGACATAGATAAAGTGAGAAGCGTGCTGTGTAGACATTTTATTTATTTATTTGAGATAGGGTTTCTCTGTGTATCCTTGGCCGTCCTGGAATCGCATTGTAGAACAGGCCATCCTCGAACTCATACAGATCCACCTGCCTCTGCCTCCCTGAGTGCTGGGATTACAGGCATGCACCACTACGCCTGGCTTTACATTTTATTGTATCCTAATGAAATCTAATAGTGGGTTAGAGTTTTGAGTGGATTACCTAGTTGGTTGCCTTCAAGAGATGGCATAGCATGACCCAGATGGTGGCAAGGTAACAGGCTAAATAAAGTTGTCTCTTCAAGGAAGCTAGTGTACGATGCAGTCTTGGAAAAGCTAGTTTTGGAACATAAATAGATGAAGCCCCTTAAAATGATGAGTTAACTCTGCTTTTTATGTCTTCCATCTTGTGCAGTAAATGTGTTTACATTAAGTGGGAGGTCCTGCCTTCTCTGGTCTAGGCGCTGATGTACAAGATGTACACAGTGTAACTAAATAATCAAATGCTTGCTTTGTCTTATAAGTAACTCCTGAAAGAAGGTTTAACTCCCACACTCTGGAAACTTGTCTGCTTAGAAGTTATGACTTTGCAAGTCCGGGTCAGAGCTCCAAAACCAGCATACAGCACCATTGCCTTTGGCAGCAAAAGGCCTGCTATTACGGGCAAAGATTAAAATTACCCTGGACCGGGATCTATAATTTTCTATATTAAGTCTTGGGTCAGTGCCACTGTGCTAATAAATGAGGCATCTATAAGTCATCTAAACTTCTTTTTCTCAAAATGTGCTTGGGGGAACAAATGCACAACGGCCTCCAAAGAAAAGAATGTTTGATGTTTTAAGTAAAACCCTGAATCCCCACAATGGGATGTGATCTCTGCCTGTGTGTGGCCTTTGTTTTTGAGGGGTGTCAGGCACCCCGTCTGATAGACTTCCTCATCTTTGTTCTAGTTGCCACCCTAGGCCTGGAATAAAGGAACCTGTCGCCCTGTTGTTTTTAGTTGCAGGGGCTGGATCTCATCATCTCTTCCATGGATCCTTGGGAATAAAACTCAGGATCATGCTTGGCTAAGGTGCTACTGCCATTGTGGGTCTGCTTCTACCCTTAGGTGTCTAGACATAGTTGTGCATCGGGCTGGTCTAGGAGCAATGAGGCGTAGCCAGCAGGTGGATTCTATAGGACTTTGGTTGGTGGGAGTGCAGGGAGAAACAGCCTCCTCCCTGATGGTTTTTAGTGAAACAGGTCTCTTCTATTAGGGGGAATAAGGCCTATATAAACCTTGGGGGGTGGGTACAGGTTTTCAGGGTGAGTGTACAACAGTGGCTGGAGCCAAGGTCTTGGGAATGCTTATTTGCATGAAGAGGAATTCCAGGTGCTAGCTGGACACATCCTTATAAGGAAATGGAAAGTTTTTTAATTAAAAAATTTAATATTAATTACAGTTTATTCACTTTGTATCCCAGATGTAGCCCCTCCCTCATTCCCACCAAATCCCACCCACCCTCCCTCATCTCCTCCCATGCCCCTCTCCAAGTCCACTGATATGGGAGGTCCTCCTCCCTTTCCATCTGACCCTAGCTTATCAGGTCTCGTCAGGACTGGCTGCATTGTCTTCCTGTGTGGCCTGGCAAGGCTGTCCCTCCGCCCCTCAGACTTAGAGAGGACAGGAGCTCCACTAGGAGAGCAACAGAACCAAAATATCTGGGCACAGGGGTCTTTTCTGAGACTGATAATCCAGCCAAGGACCATGCATGGAGATAACCTAGAACCCCTGCTCAGATGCAACCCATGGCAGCTCAGTACCCAAGTAGGTTCCCTAGTAAGGGGAACAGGGACTGTCTCTGACATGAACTCAGTGGAGAAAGGAAGTTTTAACCTATAACCTGGGCACTAGGGTTTTAACCTATAACCTGGCCACCAGGCTACAGGGCTACCTCAAGGATGGCAGAGGTAGGGGTCACAATGCTATGTGCACCAGGGCATGTAGGCCAAGAAAATTACTTCAAAACTAACAAACATCAAAACAAAACAAAACAAAATGGGATTTTTCCTTTGGCCAGCTCTTTTCTTTCATATTGAAAGATGAAGACAGCAACAGTGCTGGGCTCTGCATTTGGGTGGGTGGTGTTTCCTTGAATCAGAATCCATGAATTTGAGGACAGAACTAGCCTGAGGCACTTGGGCCTTCTTGTCTCTCCGGAGTGCGGTCTACCTCATTCTGCCAAAGACCTTGGGCTCCTGGTATTAATTTACTTCTGGTCAGTCTTCTCCTGCTGTACTATAGCATCAAAAACAAAAACAAACAAACAAAAAAACCCAAAACAAAAACAAAAAACCCTAGCAATTAGCCACATTTACTGATAATTTACAGTGTTCGTAGGGTTAAAAAAAGCTAACAAACATTTGAAAACCAGCAGACTATAATAATTGTGTTGGTTTGTTTTTAAATACTTTTTTTTTCTGAGTTAAGTACAGTTTATTATCAGATGAACCGAAGCAAGAATTTATATTAAAGAACCCATGGCCAGGACTCTCATTTAATTACAACTTAACTCTCCATTGTTAATTCATCATTCATCTCCATGAAGAGGTGTGGCCAAGAGAAAGTTCTGTGTTGGGTCTAGTTCTCTGTTGACTCATCTGAAGGACACAATGCTGGTCCCCTTCAGATTGCTCCTGGGTCCACACAGCACACCAACATCATGCCAGGCTACCAAGACTTAGCTACAGACCTCAGAGAATACCAGGCGCTTCTGTAATTACTCAAAAGCTCCCCCTTTTAATGAATAATTTTTATTTCATTGATTCAAGCCAGATATGTTTGCTACTTTCTTCATTCTAACCATGTCTGTTACTTTCACTTGAAAGAGTCCAGCTAGATAATAATATAACTAAGCAGAGTATCCAGGGTCTCAAGGAGAGTGAATGGCTACTGCAGTTTATACAAATGCTGTAACTGCTTATTCATGTGAGTCTACAGAATGACCACCATAAATGCCTTATTCTACCATTAAGACTTCTTTTGTTGGTAGCTATTGGTTTGGTTTTGTTGTTGATGTTTTGTTTTGGGCACTTGTGAATCAAACTCAAAAGAATATGATAACAAAGAGAAACCTATGCAGAGAAAAGCAGAGGGTGAGGAGAATATAAATCTAGATGGCTGTTCTGTTTTACATCTTGAGTGCTAAGATGGGCTGTTCAGGTATAATCGTAATCATTTTTTATTTGAGCAAAGAGTCATAAAGGTATCTATTTGCACATATTTATACAGCCTCTTGTACTTTGCTCCCCTTAATCTTATACCAATATGGAATAAAAGAATAAGTCCCAAATACATTATTTGGTTTATATTTTCCTTCACAGATGCTTATGGGAAGATATATATAGAGCTTTTCAAATTCTTCTCTTCCTTCCTCCAAAAGAATGACTGCATATACATGGTATGCTAAAATATAGGTCAATTACAGGCTGGAGAGATGGCTTAGAGGTCAAGATCATTTCTTGTTCTCCCAGAAGGCCTAAGCACCAATTTCCTGACACATTACAACTTTCTGTAACTCTAGTCTCAAGGGACTCAGTGCCTTTTTGCCTCTGAGGCACTGTATACATATTATGCACACACACGCACACACGCACGCATGCACACACACATACACACTTTCCTTCATTCTTTTGCCAAAGCTTCTCCATTCTTTCCCTGATAGCTCTGGCCAGATGGCTACACAGCACTGGTTTTTAAAAACAGTGTCCCCTTCCTTATCACTCCCTGAACCTTATATAACTCGTACTTAGTCTCTTTCTAGTACATCTCACTGTTTTATTTGTTTATATATTAAACTCTCCATTGGCTGTTTCTCTTCGCTGTGGTCTCAAGGGCAGCTGGGTTTGTGAGTCTAGTTCTTCAGATGCTATGATAATGTCTGGCACACAACAAATGCTCTGGAACTATCCCCTGCGTGAACAATGCTGAGAAAACTTAGGAAGGTTGGGGCAAATGTAGGAGGGTCAGAGGGTAGTTTAGAGAGAGATGTGACTATTAAGGGCTTAAGACTAGCTTGGTTGGTGTGTGGCTAAGTAGTTAAAGCTCTTGCCATGCAAATGTAGGGGCTGGACTTTGGATTCCTAGAAACCCACATGGATTCAGGGTCATTGTGGCAGACTGTCCTCCAGTCCAGCTCTGAAAGGGAGAGACCGGGGAACTGAGAGCAAGCTGATTAGAAAGACTGGCCAAATCAGTACAATCAGGATTTGATTGAGAGACCCTGCCTTGGTGAATAAGTGAAGGAGTGCCTGGAGATGATGCCCAATACCAGCCTGGGGGCTGTATGCAAACCGCACACACTCACAAACACACACACAGACACACACACACACTTACACATACACATGAAAAAAATAAATAAAAGCCTAGGACTAAATCCAGTTTCTGGCTTTATTCACTGTCAACTCACCTAGACTCTGACATTCAGTTTCTCATCTCAAAATGCATTTAATATCGAAGCCCGGTGGTTTTAGCAAAGAAATGAGTTCTTCCAGGGGTTGTCCTGGTGCCATGCACATAAGCAACACATCTCAAACCTGCTACTTCTGTGAGCATTTTTTTCAGATCTTAGATTACACATGAGGCCACAAACAGCAACTGTCATCTGAACTACATCTGCTTACCCCAGAAAGGGCGGCTTCTGATGTGTCTGCTCCTGCCTGGTTTGGAACACCTGGCAGAGGAGTCTGCCATTCGACCAACAGAGCCCAGCTTTACCTTAAACAACTAACCCTTGTGAAGAGCTGAGTGATGCCCCACTTGAAGCACATTTGGGGAAACTCTGTACCCCTCTGAGCCCACCTGGGAATAGCCAGATATCACAATGTGGTATTTCCCATGATGCATCTCAGTAGCTCTGTGGAGGACTGTGTCGTTCTTAGAGAGGGGAAGATATGATGACTCAATAGCTACCTAATTCTCCTTAGGAGACTCCAACAGGAAGATGGTAAAAAGGCCCTGTAGCTCTTTGCCCTGTCACTTGCCTGGGTGCTTGAGTGTATGTGTCCATTATGGGCTGTACCTGGATGGGAAGGACAACACAGAGAGTCTAAGCATCCTGAGAAGTATCTGCCCTGACCACCCTCTTCTATCCCCCAACTCCAGCCAATGTCCTTCTTCCTCTCAATAAGCCCATACCTACCACTATAATTTAAACATCTGTTTATTCGTTTGTGACTTCAGATATGTGTAAGACATGTATTTGATCACCTGCTTGGCTCTTTCCTGGACCCTTTCTTCTCTAGCGGCTCCATCTCTAACTTTAGCATTGGTTTGTGTGTAACCACTGAGTTCAATTAGTTTTCTCACAAGACCATAGTGTGTGGTTTTGTACAGGGGCACGGGCAACTTACCAATGGCTACACCACTGACTAAAATGATTCATTTTCACCAGCAACCATTAACATCCATTAGCTTTTCAAAGCTGGCCTGGGGCTTACAAGAAGGTGTAAAACTTAGAACACTTGCCAATCACATATTCTTAGCACTGGGACCAGTTAGGAGCTTGTGCAGTGACCACTATCAATTGAAAACTATTCTTATGATGACAGTAGAACAAGAGACAAGGCTCTAAGAAAACAGCCCAAGAGATAATATTTCCGATGTGCACCCCAGCGAGTCCTGATATTTATGCTGTGTACTTCCATGTTTTGTAAAAGCTATTCCCTATGGTGGTTTGAATGAGAAATGTCCCCCAAGGGCTTATGTGTTTGAACACTTGGTCCAGAGCTGTCTGGGGAAGTTATGGAACCTGTAGAAGGGGGATCTTTGGCAGAGGTGGTGAGGCTGCTTGAAAGTTTATAGCCTCACGACACTTCCCCTAACCTTTCTCTTGTGTGAAGGTGTAGTTGGAGATGTGTTATCTCTGCCTCCTGCTCCAGATGTCTGCTGCAGACCTCCTTCTTCATTATGACCTCTACCCCCTAGGACCATAAGCTAGGACAAACTCTTCCTTCCCTAAGTTGCAGTTGGTTATGGTATTTTGTCATAGAAACGGGAAGGTAACTCATATATTTTCCCACCTGTTGCATACAAGCCCCTAACTGCCAATACATCATTCAGTTAGTCTGTGTTCCCACACACTACTGTGAGTTTTGGAGTTAAATGCTCCAATGTAAACTCTTGTGATCAAGTTGTATATAAATAGGTCTCAGAAATTCTCAATGGCAGACATTAAATACAAAACTGATACTTTAAAAAATATATATTATTGGCTATACAAGTTCAGCATACCTTGGCTTGTTGGCAAGAATGAGTAATTTAGCATGCTGTCTCCCTTTAACGAGGGCAACATGCCTTCCTTAATGACTAAGTGTTCTTGCCTGCTTCTCTGTGTATCTAGCCATCACATTAGGTGCCTAAGAAAGGCATGTTGTATTCAATGGGAACAACCGCTTCAATAATGATGTGAAAATGAACACACTTCCCAGTTGTGATGGCAAAAACAATGACCAGCACTGAAACCCGTGAACTGGCCATCATCTCAGAAATCATGCAAGAACCTCCCACTGGAAAGCAAGGATCAGAACACCTTCTTGGCCAACATGTTAAGTGTTAAAAATATTGTTGGGAACGGTAGGACTCTTTATTTAGAGTGTTTTTAAAACCTGGCAGCTATGTGTTGGGTCATCAGTGGACTAAAGTGCAATGTTGAATGGTTCAGATGAGAGTGTCTACTGTCCTCAAGGAAGAGCGAAGCTCTCGGGCATCACCTGCCCTGAAAATAAGCGGGTGAGCTTGCTGACATTATTTCTGTCCTTCTCCTCCTCTCTCTCCCCTCACCTCTTTCTCCCCTTTCTTTGTCTCTTCTATCTTGCCTCCTCTTTCTTCTCCCTCATGTAAAAACATATTAACATAGAAATTCTAGCTTTAAGAGATTTTAAAGCTAAAATGTACAGACACTGGAGCTGATGTGCTCAGCAGACTATGTCATCTGAGAAGTATATACAGTGTGTGAGTGGAGGAAGAAACCGAAAAGGACTTCTGGCTTGGTCTTATTACCTAATGCCCACTTTTCTGTCAGAGAGAATGCCCTCTGAGCACTCAGGCTCAGTGCACTTAGTGTTAGGTAGTTTATGGATAACACAGTATGCGATAAAGGATCCATATTTTATATCAATTTTGAATACATTTCAGGCAAGAGAGGGAACAAATTGAATGGAGGCATTAAAAATCATTAGGGATGTGTTTCCTGCGGGCCCTGGAGCAGGCAGGTGGGGAAGAGAGAAGAAGAGCCTGTGGGAAACAGGGGAGCCACTCTAGGCAGAAGGTGGCTGTGTCAGTTTGTGTGGCCTGGTGTGGCAGGTCCCCCCTTTCCTGGTTGGTGTTAGAAGTGAAGATGGAGACACACATGTTTAGCTAATGACATTGGGTGAGCTTTTCTGCCAAGTAGCTTGGGTCTTAAACTTGTGAGAGATGAAAATAAAATCTACATCTTAGCAAGTTCTGTATAGAGTTAGGGTCCATAGGGGATCCTGTAAGACTTGCTCCTGAAAGAAGAGTCAACACCTATGCATGGGCTCAAAATATGTGGGTTTCTGGACACTCACTTGACACTCCCCTAGATTAGTCTAGACCTGAGCCATTTTGTTTTTCCATTACTGTGACAACAACAAACAACCATTGTCTTTTAGAGACATTTATATCCAATTATTTTTGCACTAAAATCTTCCACACCAAGTTATATATTTACTCATTTAAAATTATGTGTTTATTTACTTTGTGTTTGCCTACATGCATGTGCACGCAGTGTCTCCAATGCCAGAAGAGGGTGACAGAAACCTTGGAACTGGAGTTATAGATGGTTGTGAGCTGAGATTATTTTAGGAGCTTGGAACTGAACGAACGGGGATCCTCCGCAAAAGCAGCAAGTGCTCTTAACCACAGAGCCATCTCTGCAGCCCACTTACAGTTTCCTGATACCTGAGATAGTTAGAGCATGGATGATCTTTGACATTTATTTGAAGAACTCGGTTTCTAAGGCCAGGGTTAAATGTGTGTTTATTGATCACTAAAATGATTGAGGTTACCAGCCCACTCTTGAAGTCCTCACGACTTCAGTACACTGCCTTTTTGAGTTAGAAGTTCATCCCCCAAGTTCTCCCCCCTCTAAATCATCCATCTGCTGAAGGAGTGGGTCTCATTTCAGCCAACACTCCCTTTCTCCTTGACAGGTAGATCCCACTGATGTAAGATTCACTTTGAAATGTGAACTGTATTTCTGTTTCCACACTAGCAAAGGTGTTGAGACTTTACTACTAAAAACACATGCCAAGGAAAGAGAGGTACTGAGGTCTCACTGAGCCTAAGATGGTGTTCAGTTTGGAGATGCACACGTGTGTAGTGAGGTGCTGCAGTAAATATGATGTGCAGAGGTGAAGGGCTCATCCAGCCTCAATCAAATCCTATCCTTACCCTTGTGGAAATACAAAAGAATACGGAAAAATTCTGGAAACTGAATGAGATAAAACTAATTCCCTATTGATAGACATTTATTAATTCTACTCCATTATAATTGTGTTCCAGCACTGAGCACAATTTATTTTATGTGTATGGTGTATATGTGTGCACATGTATGTGCAGTAGCATGATGCATACATGTGTGTCCATGTGAAGGCTACAGGCCAACACTGGTCATTTTCCTCAGCCACATCTTTGCTATTTGGTTTTGTTTTAAGGACAGCAAGCAAAGTTTACTGAGAAGTTAAGAAGCAGCTCCAAGTAGCTGGAAGGTACTCAGAGAGATGGTTTCTTCCACTTATTTCTCAAGACAGGGTCTCACTAATCCTGGGCCTCACAGATTCAGCTAGACCACTCATCCAGGAACCTCTAGGGATCTTCCCTGTCTCTGCCTCCCCAGTGCTGAGACTTGGGAATTCATCACAGCAAGCACCTTTCACAGGGGTGCTGGGAGTTGAGGCTTGGAGGTGCAAATTCAACTCTCAAAGCTTACACAGCAAGCACTTTACTGAGATGTGCCTCTTCTGAGCAGAGCAACAGTTTAAAATGATTGTATGTGTTAATATGTAAAAGTTTCCACGTTATAATTAAGCTAGCCCAACAAATAGAACCAACATGCTAAGTGATATTGTGTTATTAAGAATTGAAAATGGGATAGGCAGATGCATTTTCATGTAAGGAATCATTTTAAAATTACAAAGTCCTTTACATTTTTTTTATTAAACCTTTGACTAGTTGGGATTGACTAACTTTATACACATTTTCTTCTATTAATATCTTTACATAATTTAATATTAAAGAGCAACAATGCACACTAAGTTTATAGCTATATTTTTCTTTGTAATCTTTCCTGCCAAAATGCTTTCCTTCCTACTATAGTATGTAGTAATCTCCAAATGTGAAATATAGTACACAAGAAGTATCATGCGAAGGAACATAGCTTAGGGAGAGGTTGGCAGGGTCCAAACCAGGCCAGCTGTGTCCAATAAACAAGAGGCTGCTGTGTTTTGAGACTTCACCTTAGAGACCTCATCTTCCATGCACACTTTAATCACGCAGATTCCTGACGTGTGGTCAAGTCAGCTGCTTCTTCTTCGATGTGCTAAGTCCTTTCTGTTTTCGTTGTCTTCATCTAGCACCTACCTGTATTTTTGCCATCTTCTCCATATGATGAACAAACTGTCAGCAAATACTTTTTTAGGTGTGTCACCCTCTGGGAGCATTGCTTTCACTGGAAACTGTAACATTGCATCACAACCCCATCCCCACCCCTGTGTGAGTTATTTTTCTGTCAACTTGACCCAAGTTAGAGTCATCTGAAAGGATGGAGCTTTAGTTGAGAAAATGTACTCATAAGAGCTGGTGTTAAGGTGTTTTCTTAATTGGTGACTGCTGGTGAAGGGCTCAGCCCATGGTGGGTGGTGCCATCCTTGGGTGGTCCTGGGGTCTATAAGAATGCAGGTTGAGGAAGCCATGGAGAGCAAGACAGTAAGCAGCACCCCTTTATAGCCTCTTCATCAGCTCCCGCCTCCAGGTTCCTGCCCAGTTTGAGTTTGTGTTCTGACTCCCTTCAGTGATGAACAGTGATATGCAAGTGTAAGCCCAACCCTTTCCTTCCCAATTGATTTTGGTCATGATGTGTTTCATCATACCAATAGTAACACTAGATAAGATACCCAATTATGGAGTAAGATTTTTCCTCCCCAATTCTTATTTTATCATGGGAGAAAATTATCAGAGAAGTTTTATAACTTGAAAACTAGCTAGGGCATGTCATCTTTAAGAGAGAGGTGATTGTTGTGAGTTAGCCTTTAATGGCTGAATCATATGGAAAAACACAAACCCCAGAATTGCCAAAATGATCCTTCCAACAACAGATCATCTAGAGCTATCTCCATCCTTGATCTCAAGCTGTACTGCAAGCAGTAATAATAAAAACTGCATGGTATTAGCATAGAAACAGAATGGTAGATTGATGGAATCAAATAGAAGACACAGAAATAAACCCATACAACTACGGATACTTGATTTTTTACAAAGAAGCCAAAACATACAATGGAAAAAAGCATCTTCAACAAATGGTGCTGGTCTAACTGGATGTCTACATGTAGAAAAAATACAAACATATCCATATTTATCACCCTGCACAAAACTAAAGTCCAAGTGGATCAAAGACCTCAACATAACACCAGACACACTAAACCGGTTAGAAGAAAAAGTGGGGAAGAGCCTTGAACTCATTGGCACAGGAGATAATTTCCTGAACAGAACACCAACAGCACAGGCTCTAAGATCAACAATTGATAAATGGGACCTCATGAAACTAAAAACTTCTGTAAAGCAAAGGACACTGTCATCAGAAAAAAAACGACAGCCTACAGACTGGGAAAGGATATTCACTAACCCTATATCTGACAGAGGGCTAATATCCAGAATATGTAAAGAACTCAAGAAGTTAAAAAGCAACCAATTAAGTAATCCAATCAAAAATGGGGTACAGAGAAAGAGAATTCTCAATAGAGGAATATCAAATGGCAGAGAAACACTTAAAGAAATGCTCAACATCTTTAGTCATCAGGAAAATGCAAATAAACAACACTCACTAAGATTTTACCTTACACTCATCAGAACGTCTAAGATCAAAAACAAAAGTGACAAGACATGCTGGAGAGGATGTGGAGAAAGGGGAACTTTCTTCCATTGCTGGTGGGAATGTAAACTTGTACAACCACTTTGGAAGTCAATCTGGCACTTTCGCAATTAGGAGTAGTTTCCTCAAGATCCAGCTATACCGCTCTTAAACATATATCCAAAATATGCTCAAGTACACAACAAGGACATTTGCTCAACCATGTTCATAGGAGCTTTATTCGTAAGAGCCAGAAGCTGGAAAGAACCCACATCTCCCCCAACTGACGAATGGATACAGAAGTTGTGCTACATTTACACAATGGAAAATTACTTAAGAATTAAAAACAAGGAAATCATGAAATTTGCAGGCAAATGGTGGGATCTAGAAAAGATCATCCTGAGTGAGATATCCCAGAAGCAGAAAGACACATATGCTATATACTCACTTATAAATGGATATTAGACATATAATATAGGATAATCATACTAAAATCTGTACACCTAAGGAAGCTAAGCAAGAAGGAGGACCCAAGGTAAGATGATAAATCCTCATTCAGAAAAGCAAAGACGGCAGACATCAGAAGAGGAAGAAAACAGGGAACAGGTCAGGAGCCTACCACAGAGGACCTCTGAAAGACTCTACTCAGCAGTGTATCAAAGCAGATGCTGAGACTCATAGCCAAACTTTGGGCAGAGTGCAGGGAATCTTATGAAAGAAAGAGGAGATAGAAAGATCTAGAGGAGATAGGAGCTCCACAAGGAGAACAACAGAACCAAGAAATCTGGGCATGGGAATCTTCTCTGAAACTGATACTGCAACCAAGGATCATGCATGGAGATAACCTAGAACCCCTGTGCAGATGTAGCCCATAGAAGCTCAGAATCCAAGTGGGTTCCCTAGTAAGGGGAACAAGGACTGTCTCTGACATGAACTCAGTGGCTGGCTCTTTGATCACTTCCCCCTTATGGGGGAGCAGCCTTGCCAGGCCACAGAGGAAGTCAATGCAACCAGTCCTGATGAGACCTGATAGGCTATGGTCAGATGGAAGGGGAGGAGGACCTCCCCTATCAGTTGACTTGGAGAGGGGCATAGGAGGAGATGAGGGAGGGAGTGTGGGATTGGGTGGGAATGAGGGAGGGGCTACAGCTGGGATACAAAGTGAATAAACTGTAATTAATATAAAAAATTAAAGTTAAAATTAAAAATACCTAAAAAAAGAGAGATGTAATAATGAAGTCACTGTTTAGCACATGAAATGATTTATCAAAAGTAAGCTGGGACTAGAAAGATGGATTAGCTGTCAAGGGAGCTTGCCATTCTCCCCAAGAACCTGAACTCACTTCCAGCACCCATGTGGCTTACAACCACTGCAACTCCAGCTCCAGGGAATCTGAGCTCTCTCTGGCCTCCTCAAGTACACACACAGACACACAAGTACCAGTAAGTCATTTTAAAAATTATTTTCCATGTCTTTCTAAGTACAGATCTGTTTTTATCATCACTATGAGACACTTTTTTCTCATAAAGGCTGCTTCCCATGTAGAAACTTACAAATGAAACTAAATAATGCAGCAGTCTATTAATAAGCACGGTAACAGTAATGTACATACAAACATACAAATTGAAATTTTTGAAGCTATCTACTTCATTTATTTCTACTTTATTGGTTTATACTCTTCACCATTTTTGGTCTTAAAGATAAAAGCAAACATACATAAAACACTTGTAATATAACCCAGTGACTTGTTTATTCTGGTAAAACAAACTGTTATTAGATGGATAAATCATTTGAAAAGACCTCAATGGTTGCTTGACATTCAGTTCTAATTCCAACCTGTGGCCAGAAAAAATCACCATCATTTTAATAAATACTCAATTCTTTGTGCCTCTTCTCAAAATTATGACATTCATTGTATGAACTGCTAAAAGTGAATTTTGTTCTCCCTCTGATGATGAAGACTATAGAAGAAAGCAGTTGGAGAGCATGCTGAAGGGGCAGGAGAAAGGGCTCCTGCTGCCCTCCCAGAGAACTAGAGTTTGGGTTCCAGCCTCCATGTTGGGCAACTCTCAACCACCTATGTTCTAGCACCCTCTTCTGGCTTCTGGGTATCTACACAGCTGAGCTCATAGGCATGCCCCTCCCCTGTACATTAAAAAAAAAAGCCTTCTAAAAAGGTTTTCTAACTATAAAGTATAATTAGTCTGTTGTTGCAATGGTCAAAAACTGTTTCAATGTAAATTGTGGTTAAAAGTTGGAACTGTCTAGTTTCTCACCTAGAATTATGTAAACACACACCTGAAAAAAAAAAGTGCATTAATTATGGGAAAAATACAGAGAGAAGATGCAGTGACCATTGTCCAATAAAACATAGGCAGACATATTGGAGGCCTGCCTGTGTTTGCTTGTTGGTTGGCTTTTCCAGGGCCTCCCTACTGATTTATCTACTGATTTATTTATGAAGATATTGTTAGATTCCAAAAGTAAATAATAATAATAATAATAATAATAATAATAATAATAATAATAATGTTCACTTTAACTTAAAAGTCCTCTTACTTAGTTTACTTTAAGCAGCAGGTCCTGTAACCATTACCCTATCATATCTGCTTATGTATTGACGTATCTTATTTATTATAAAGTGTCGAAGACTAGAGATTCCCCAGTAAGCAAGCAAAGAGTAATTACTTCTTCATAATTACCAAGAAAGTTTATTGCTATGCAATGCTGTAATTATCTTTTGAACACTCCCCATTTGAGTGAGGAGAAGGCATAATGTCTTCTCCCATCTCACAGTCTGAGCTTTGTAATAGCCTCTTGCTTCCACCAAGGCCTGTTCATCATTTAGTCTCTATTCTAACTACTGTTAAAAAGCAACTAAACAAAATTAATTGATGCCGTAATCCTGCAATAAGGAAATTGAAGGCAACACAATATTCCCCTGCTACAGAAGTCAGCTCATTAGTCAGCGGAGTTCCCAGCTGTCATTCATGATGCCTTTCCCTCAGTATTTGGATGGGCAGAACAAACCAGAGCTAAGACTTTGAGCACAAATTGCTTGAGAATAGTTAAACGTACAAATTGTGGTAAGAGGCTATAGGTACAGGGGAGACCATGGGGACATAGTTTATGATCAAATCAGGGAATTTTATCCTTTAGGTGTCTTATGCCTCCCATGTGTTAGAAAATCATGCAAGTCTTTGTGCTCTGCATGAACCACTCCCCTCTGGAACATGAGCAACTGCAGCTGGATATCTAGGACTCAAGAATCATATCTTAGATGTAAACCCATCTTCTAAAAATTAAGATGCATTCTTTATTTTTATTTGTTTGTGTGTGTGTGTCTGTGTGTGCCACATGTGTGCAAATTCACATGGAGGCCAGAAGAGAACGTCAGATTTCCCAGAACTGAAGTTACAGGCAGTTGTGAGCCATCCTCCAAGGGTTCTGGGAATTGAAGCATGACCTGTGAAGGAGGAGGCCCTCTGAGTCATCTCTCCAGCCCCCATCTTCTTAAAACAACTCATTTCAACTTCCATGTTGATATTTAATTTTTAATATTTATTTTGTAAATATTTGGCCAAGGCTGTTGATAGAGGATAGCCCAATATGCCAACCTGGCAACTTTAATGAATCACAAATGCCATTTTCAGTGGCCTCAGCCTAATACCTTATGAAGAGCTGCAGTAGAATCCTTCAAGAACATCACCTGCAAGAAACCTTAACATTCAAAGACATTTCAAAGCTAAAAGACATTGAAAACTAAAAGAACCTTGTCTTATGACTTCTAAATTTTCATTTAGTGCTAAAATTGTTTTTCCAAGGTTATTTTTTTCAATGAATAAACAAGCCAAAAACCCTCAAAAACCTCTAACAAGATTTAAAAACCAGAATCCCAAAGTCAGTATATATTTAACACTTGACAGACAGGATATTTGCCAATAATTGTTTTGGCAAGTTTATTTAAAATATTTGCTTCTATCTTATGTGTCCGGGTGTTTTGCCTGCATGTGTGTCTATGTCCCATGTGTGTAGTGATGTGGAGACTAGAAGAGGGAATCAGATATGTGGAACTGGAGTTACAGATGGTTGTGAGCTGCCATGTGGGTGCTGAGAATCTCACAGAGGTCCTCTAGAAGAGCAATCAGTCTTCTTAACTGCTGAGTAATCTCTCCAGCCCCATACTGCTCTATTTTTTAATGCCAGTGGATACAAGAGTTTCCAGGCTTAATTGATCATTCAAGGCCCTTTCTTTTACTTAAGGTCTGACATTCTGAGTCTAAATATTCCAAGGTTCTACAGAAATTCTTTTAAATATCTATATGGGAGCATGCAGGAATATATCTACATATATAACTGTATGTACATATATAGATATGTTTTCTTGTGTGCACATTGTATGTATATCGTGCATGTTTTTAGCATGTGGATGGAGGCCATCAGTCAATGCTGAGTGTTATCTCTCATGATACCATCCACTTGATTTTTGATACAAGGTCTCTCACTGGCTGGAACTAGCCACTTTAGATAGGCTGGCCGGCTAGCAAGCCAGAGGTATCTGCCTTTCTCCATCTTCCCAGGACTAGGATTACACATGTGCATACCATCAAGCCTGACTTTAGCACCTAATTTATAAGGTTGATCACAGCTCTCCTTGTATGCATGGCAAACTCTTTACCAAAGAAGCCATCTCCCTAGCGCTTTAACACATATATCTTTACCAATCCCCTTGTGTAAATAAATGTACAACACATATAAAAATATTTAGTATATATTGCAATTAAAATAAAGTATGCAATCATAGCTGCAGACCTGTTCTAAAGAGAACAAACAAAAGCAGGAATTATTTCTTTGAATAGCAATTTCCTATGACATACCTGTAGAATAATTACTATTTAAGATTTGGATATGGGACCTAGAGAAGGCAATCCGCAGTGCAGCCTACTGCTATGTGAACAGTCAGACACCCTGCCTAGTAGACAGATGCATCTTTGACAGCCAAACAATGACAATATCAACAGCAACTGGGAATAAAAGGAAAACAAAGCTACATATAGTTAACCAGTGTGTCCTCTTGAGACACGAATGGTGAGATGCAGCTTTGAAAGGTTTGCAGTTCCAATAGAACCCTCACAGTCCAGGAGCCAGGAAATGATAAAATTAGTAACAGCTGCCAAAGAAAGCAAATGAAGCAGCAGAGAATGCCCAGCGAAGCCCACCATAGGCCCACACATAGTGGCCACGCAGTCTGCACCGGGAAAGGGTTATTCACAGAAGCCCTGTGACAATAAATGGAAACAGGATGGAGACCAAGGCCAGAAGGCAGTAGCAGCCTGTTTCTCCCCCTGAGCGTGAGCTAGCCAAGAGGACAATTTGATATTTTCTCATGATATGTTGAGTCATTGATATGAACTGTAGCAAATGAAGACAGCGATCTGAACATGGAGAAAATCACTAGGCATGGATTAACTCCAGCGGGCGTAGACACAGTGAAGAGAGGTGTGGCAAGGAGTGTTTAATCTTGCCTAAGGAAGGACACAGCGCAAGAGCTTTGAGTGAGAACCTGTGCTGCTGGGCCTCGTGGCTTAACTGTTACCTGGCTTTGAATACCAGGTCTCCAGGCTGGGACAAAGCACTTGGTTATTCCTAGTATGGTGTAAGATAAGGGACATTTGGATTACCCCTTAGAAGTGTCCTTATGTGTAAGTGTAATGGTTGGTGCAAAGGGCTGTATAAACTTTAGTTGTTACCAACACAAATGGAAAAAAACTTTGGTTATCAGAACCAAAAGGATGTCCCTTCCTTATATAAGTTTCTGAGATAAGAAGAAAGCTGTGGGTATAAAGAAGTTTCAGAAATTTACTGTAAGGGACATGTTCATTAGCTTGACTATGGAGACGATCATGTGGGTATACACATATGTCCATATGTCAGTTAACTCAAAGAGGCTACTTTTTTTTTTTTTTAATCAGTGGGCCAGCAAGTTGGCTTAGCAGGTAAAGGTGCTTGTTCCAAAGCCTAAAGACTAAGTTCAATTGCTCAGACACACATGGTAGAAAGTGAGAGCCCACTACTGCAAACTGTGCTCGGACTTTCCCATGCACACCTACACACATGCATACAGACAGATAAATAAATGAATAAATAATGTGATCAGTTTTTAAATGATTTAGAGCTGGTGACTCTCATCTGTAATCACAGCACTTGAGGCAGACAAGAGGTTTGCCATGAATTTGAAGCAGAGTGAATTCTGGTCTACAGAGTGAATTCTTGACCAGCCTAGACTACAGTGGGAAACCCTATTTAAAAAACTGACGACTACAGCATATAAATAAAGCTATGCATCTTGTAGTTACACATACGAGTTTTGTTCCTAGAAAAGTCTTTGCCTAACAGGCACATTGAGGTGAAACTTTTATCTGTGTAAATACTGCTAATTTGTGGGGTGGGGCAGGAAATATAAGTTGTTTCTACATTTGTATACCTTGGTGAGGAGTTTGTCCTTCTGCCAATGAGAAGATGACATATGAGCATGTGATCCATTTAACAGATGGATGTAACCAGAATCTCAAAAAGCCAAGGGAACAGCGGGTGCTCTGTGGAGATGAACAGTTTTACATGGCACACGCAGCTTGCAGCCTCACAGGGCATATTCTCCCTCATCAGGCGTTGGGATTAGGAATTCTTTTAGTTTTAAACTCGCTCTTCATTGGTTATAATTTAAGGCAGAGCTGTCAGCAGATATCACGTTTTTCAGACTTTTCCTTGCGGGATTCCTGTAGTTTCAACAAAGTCACTAAGTCAGGTGCCCAATGTATCAGGCAATGAGGAAGCACTGGGTTCCATTACCAAATATGAGGTGTTATCTGTAGTTAGAGGTCTTATATTTTTTTCTCAAGGAGTGCCCTCAGACCTCCAGTTCCTGTCTGAAATTGTTCCTTATAATGAACCCCATACATCTTCATGGATAAATTAACCATATCATATTAGTTACTCTTCTTGTTATGGTAAAACACCATGGCCAGAGCCACTTGACTTAGGGTTCTGGAGGGATAAATATCCAGCATGACAAGGAGATATGGCAACAAGTGGCAGTCAGGGCAGCGGGAGGAAGAAGCTGTGTGTTTACATATTCCAGTACACGCATGAAGCAAGAGGAGCACACTCTGTGAAGTGGCCTGAGATTTTAAGCTCCCAAAGGCCACACCCCCAATGATGTACTTCCTCCAACAAGGCTGCATCTCCTCACACCAAGCACTCAAATGTCTGAGCCTATGGGGGACATTCTCATCCAACCCACAGCGTGTAGTAAGACATCAGCAACAAAGAAAATGGAAACGGTGTGACGTTATACTGTCATTAAATCAGTGTGACTGTGACCTCTCCTTCACACTCAAAAGACCATCTTGTGCCCACATTTATACTTTAATATGATGTGAAATGATACTGTTAAGTGAGAGACTTTTCTGGTGGAGACAATATACATTCACACATAATACACATAAGTTCATCCTGAAAGGGAACCCATAGCAGACCGAAGTAACAATTGCACCAACTTAGTGAATGGATCAATGAATATTTGTTGGCATTGTTAACAGGAGTGTAGATGACGAAAAAAACCTAAAATAAAATGAAAAAATTAGAAAACATCTGTATTGTGGAAAAGGCCAGCTGAACACAGATAACTGCTGTCAAAATATGTGTTGTCTGGGCAGCTTGCAGGCAGCTCAGAGGTTGTTTATGTCTTTCTACACTGCTGTGGAGGGGCAAGAACCTTCCATGTTCTCACAGATGTGTGAGATGAGCTCCCTTCCTTCTGGCAGAGCATGCAAATTATCCTACAACAGGCAATGCACCCATGTGATGGACATGAAGTGAATACAGAAGGCAGTGTGACTTCAATGTGTGCTTTGTTTTCTTCCTTTGCTAATTCTAGAACCTTTAGCTCCTTATAGAAGAAGAATCTTCTCTTTGGTACATCCAAATTACTATCATTATCCTCCACCCTGCATCTCTCACTGCATATGCTACTGGCCTGGTAGTTACCTCGCTTCTGCCATTGGTACCAGACCTTCTGTGGGGTGACCAATTACCTACACACAAGCACAAATACCCCACAGAAGGTCCAATACCAATGGCAGGAGCTAGGTAGCTGCTGGGACAGTAGCATATGCAATGGAGAATACAGAGTAAAGGATTACTCAGGCCCTGAGTAAGGTGGAATGGTTGTGAGATTTCACCAAGTTTTTAGAACAACACAACATAAACCATGATTTGATTGCTTCTGAGATTTTTTCCATTAATTAATTAATTACTCTAGAGACAACATCTCATTTATGACAGACAGACCTCAAACTTATTATGTAACCGAGAATGATCTTGAACTTCTGATCTGCCTGCCTCCAACCTGTAGGCTCTGGGATTACATACATGTGACACCACGCTCAATTTATGCAGTCCCAGAGACTGAACATGGGGCTTTGCTCACACAATACAGGACTCTTCTAGCTGAGCTATATCCTTGCACCATGTCGTCCATGTTTCTGAACCATAATTGATCCCTAATTAAGTAAAATTGTTGAAAGTGACATTGGAAAGGAGCAGAACTGTGCTGTGATTCTGTGTGTACTGTGTAGGACAGGGGACCCATCATATCTTCCTTTTCTCTTCAACAGTGGTGAGCCATATCCTTTTCTTTTCCTTCTAGTCTGAAGAAGAGCTATCTGCAACTATCTAAGAGTGGATTTAGAGGATTGATGAGACTATCATTGTCGTTTAGAGCTGAATCATCTTCAAATATTTCTTTGTAGATGGCCTATTTGTAGATGCTGGTTTGCTTGTACTCTTTCTCTGCTATTGATTTTTGAGACAATTAGAACTGTCTTCAAACTTGAAAATGCCCAGGGATACAATTAATATTTAGCTGAGTTCATGTTCTCGGATGGCAGTGGGAGGAAGTGATTCATTTTGGTTAATTATGAACTTGCAAAATGATATTTGGTTTATTCCAACACACACACCAGCCAATTAACCTGCGCAGCCTTCTTAATGTCTTCACCAAGCTTGCTGGGTCAATGTGACTTTCTCTTCAGATGTGCAGGCAGTGGCCAATTATCAACAAAAAACATTGCTTTGTTAGGTTTGGAGCAAGACTTTTGCAGTGCCATTGTTGGAAGAGACATTCTAGTATACTTGAATTTTGATCACATTCTTCAAGGAAATATATTTACTAAAGATGCACAAGGCCCCTACAGTCACTGAAATTCATCAGATATTGACATACATAACTTTTTGTTGCTAGAATCTAAGGTTCACACCACTACCTCATCTGCCAAATAGCTTGGAGCCTGAAATTAGTGGAAGTAAACAGGTCTATTCAGGGTCAACACTAAGAAATAGGTGCCTTTTTTTTTTTTTTTGGTCTCAGATTTCCACCTTCCAGAATTTAGTGTTTGCTTCTATGGGAGGAAATGGGGTACAGGGAGACAGGGGCAGGAAGATCCTTCTTAGGGCAGAGTCTTGGTCTTCAAGGAACTATTTTCTCTTCTTTCAGGATCTGGACTTGGCTTCTGGGTTCGTGAGGGCATCATCTATGTTTTTATCTTCTTCACACAAACACAGTCCTTTCTCCACATCAGTTCTCTGAGCTGAGGAGGACTCTTTTAGAGGATGAGACTTTATCAGTTTATAGCTAGGAGGAAGGAGCCACCCCTCCCTGGGGGCTGCCCTGACATGCTTGGTGATAGTTTCTCTGAGCCTTTACTTGGTATCCTGACAGTTGGTCTCCCTGGCTTCTCACTAGCTTTTTCTGGGAAACTGAAAGAGGGAAGGATCCATTTCTAACATTTGTGAAGTTACAGAGTGAGAAAACCAAGCTAATTTAGCTACCATTTGACAAAGATATCCAAGTCTTTGGCAAGTAGGTCCCAATGTCTCCTTTCTGTTTTACCACCTGAAGATGCTGCTCACTCAACCACAAGACCTATAGCCTAGCAAAATCAAGCCACACACACACACACAAATATACCCATGCCTGTAGACTTCTATCTGGGGCAGAGAGTTAAGAGGCTGTGCTGTGCTGTGACCTTTTAACCCCTCACAGCAGACTGTAAGAAAGGCTTACAGCCCTACTCAGTACCTGGCTCCTTGGCACAAAGACTATGCCAAATTTACTCAAGTGGTATGAAACATTCTACCAGTTCCTGAAAACTTTCAAAAGCCCAACTAGCCCTCTTCATTCAGGGGTCTTTCTCTCAAAGCCCCCTCTTTCCTCCAGGCCCCTTGTCATGTTGCCTCTTGCTGCTTCTCTCTAGCTCTTAAGCCCCTATCTGCTGTTTCTGGTATGACAGGTCTCACACCTCAAAGCTCAAAGCATGACCCCTGGTTGCCAAGCCGGCTCTCCTAACGAAGCACATTTCCAATGTGGACCTTTGTGTGGGGGCCCCACTTTTCAAAGCTACTGCTCTTATTTCTAACAATTTTCAAAAGCAAACTCTGTAGCTTGCACAGTGAAGTACAGCCACCTTGAAGGAGAAATAATCACACACATGAGCCAAGGATGATGGTCGTCTCTGTCACTGCATTGTGAAGACTTGAGTCTTGGAGACAAGCGTACATTTTACTTCAACCATTTCCAGGGAAGTATACTATAGTCTCTTAAGGTCAGCTGGTGCTTTTCTGAGGCCCAGCAATGTTTAGAATATCAGCCAGTGACACTCAGAGGAAAGCCAACCAGAACCGAAATATTTCTTCAAAACGCTTTCATAACAATGATCCATTGTGAGCCCGGCTGGAAAAAGTGCATATTTGCATGGGGCATTTGCTAATGTGCTTTCACTTTGTTATCTTTCCAGCCCCCAGTGAGCCTTTACTGTGCAAATTTGCTGATGGGGGACAAAAGAAGAGACAGAATCAGAGCAAGTACACCCAGAATGGGAGGCCATGGCCCAGAGAAGGAGAGGTGAGTCCTGAGAACTGCTCAGAAATTTCTTTCCCAGGGAAGGTGGTGAAGCAGACATCTAAAACCACGAAGAAGTGAAGTCACTGGTCAAGGGGATGGCTCCGTGGTTAAGAGTACTTGCCATGCAACCATGGGGAAATGCTGTCATCGCCGCATAGGCCTGTAATTCCTACATGCGAAGTGGGGTGTGCGGAGACAGGAGCATTGCTAGGGATTGCTGGCCGACAGCCTGGCTCTAGGCTCAGGAGACAAGATGGAGAGCGATAGAACAGGACACGTGATGTCCACCTTAAATACATTTAAAGAGCCTTGTAATGCGCGTCTGTAACACCTATATGTCTCCAACCCCCATACACACTTATATCTCTTGGAAACACCAAATGACTTCAACATCAAACGGGTAGTCTTCCTTCAATGTGCAGAGAAGAGAATGAGATTATGTGAAAAAGAACAGATAAGTTGAAATCATCATCCAGGGACCTAGAAATGTAGCCCAGTTGGTAGAACACTCTCCTCTGATGCAGAAAGCCTTGGCTTTGATCCCCAGTATCCCATAAAACAAACCAAAACCCAAAAGCCCCAGCATGGCGATAACTCTAACAATTAGGAAACATTCAAGGTCATCTTTGGTTATATTGTTGATTTGAGAGATATAGGACCCAGTTTTAAAAAGAGAGAGAAAATTCAGCTTCAGCCTCACTTATAAGCCACACTTAAAAGCGTATCACTCAAAAAATCTGAAAGAATTCAAGATCACAGAACAAACAAATGGCAGGAATAGGGAGAAGGAAGCTGACACAGATTTCTTCTTTAAGACGAATTTTATCAGGAGCATCTTGACTAATTGCTGTCATTCCCCTCATGGCTGGGCTACAGGGAAGGAGCTAAAAGAGCTCCTTCAGAGAGAGACTTCAGAGAGCACGGAGGATCTATGACGTTGATATATTTTCAAGGCTGGTGGGAAGTTCCACACCAGGTCATTGAGTATGGCTTAGCCTGCATAAAAGGCTGTAGAGGACACAGGTGCTAAGGAAGGGAATAAAGGCATCTGGACTTTGCAGAGTGGGGGTGGGGTGGGGGAGAGGTTAGCTTGCTTTTCCCTGTGGAGACACATGTGCCTTAACATTCATAGCATGCTTTTTCACTTGCTGGAAGTGGGATGGGGGCCACAGTCTAGTTCCTGGGAGAAAGTGCACCTGTGATCTAGCACTAGCCACAAATAACCGAGCAGCAACTGTGTATTGGTTATGGCATGCAGGCACAATTTCTTAAGAAAACACTTTCAGAAATTGTGCTACGTCCACATAATGGAATATTACTCAGCAATGAAAAACAAGGAGAGCAACAGAACCAAAAAATCTGAGCACAGGGGTCTTTCCTGAGACCAACCAAGTACCATGCAAGGAGAAAACCTAGAACTCCTGCACAGATGTAGCCCATGGCAGTTCAGTGTCTAAGTGGATTCCATAGTAATGAGAACAGAGATTGCCTCTGACATGAACTGATTGACCTGCTCTTTGATCACCTCCCCCTGAGGGGGGAGCAGCCTTACCAGGCAACAGAGGAAGACAATGCAGCCACTCCTGATGAGACCTGATAGACTAGGATCAGAAGGAAGGAAAAGACCTCCCCTATCAGTGGACTTGGGGAGGGGCATGCATGGAGAAGGGGGAGAAAAAGAGGGCTTGGGAGGGGAGGGAGGACGGAACTACAGGGGGGATACAAAGTGAATAAAGTGTAATTAATAAAAAACTTAATTAAAAAATCTTGAAAAAGAAAAGAAAACACTTTCAGTGAAATTTGTTTTGAGAATCCAGTGTTTGTATTCTGAAATGGGCAAGAATTTGGGTTAAGTTTCACCCTGTCATGGTGGTCAACTTAATTTCTTTTCCTGTTACTGTGTTAAAAAAAATCTGGCAAAAGCAACTTAATGGAAGAAGAGTTTATTTGAGCTCAGAGTTCAGCATGGTGAGAAAGGCATAGTCCCAGGAGCTTGAAGCAGCTGGTCATATGACATCAACAATAAGAAAGAAGAGAATCATGGATGCATGTCAATGCTCAATTCCTTTTCTATATGTTTTCAGTTCACAATCCTCTGCCTAGGGAATGATACTGCCCACAGTGGGTTGTATATATACATACATACACATGTGTGTGGTAAATATATAATAATAAATATATATATGGTAATCCCTACAGACAGGCCCAAATTGATTGTGGATTGTGTCAAGCTGACAGCACTAACCATCACAGTGGTGTGTAGACACATGTGTAAATGTTGATGCTCATGCTCATAGATGCTCACAAGCTCACAGATGTGTTGGTGGCTATATATAATTATATACACCAGTTTAAGACATACATTTTTATTAGCCAGTAAGGAGGCAAAAATTGATTCAGAGTCCCGCTGCTCCTAAAAAGGGCAAAAGATAAAAACAAAAGGCCTTTCACATTAGCCAGCCATTTTTCCTCCTAAGACAAACTGACTGTGAGCTGTGACTCTACACTCCATAGGCCTTGGCAAACAGTGCTCTTGGATATTCATTTATTTTTAAAACAACAAAGAAAAGGCACCTAGGATTTTGTAGTTTTGTATTTGTTTGTTTTTTATCTTGAGGAAGTAGGACAGAGTTGTTTGGATAATTGAATAAATGACATTTTGTTCCAAAGCCATAATTTCAATATGGGAGTTTCAGTATTTTTGTTTGAAGCACCTGCTTTGTCCATTTGTCATTGAAGAGGTGCCATTATTATGTGCCATCATATACGCTGAAAACCAAGAAAGCTGTTTTAAAGAAAGGAAGGAAGCTGAGAGATTTCTCGGCAAATGCTTTACCCATTTTCTCTTTTCTGAGACTGTTTTGAGGGTTTCTGCAAAGGTCTGAAAACTCCTCTTGAATTTCAGAGCTGTAGTCAAACACTTTATCAATGTAGTAAGGAGTAAATAAAATAAAACCGGGATAATCATTGAGCATCAGAAGCCGTGGAAAAATGCAAAAGTGTTCATATTTTCCATGTTAGAAAGCAAGCTCAGACGGGGTTTGAATGAGAGTGTGGGCGATGACCCGAGTGTCTTGGGCATTGAGTTCAATGCATCAGCAGGCAGCCGCACAGCTAGCAGCTAGCGTCATTACATCTGGTACATATGAAGCATTCGTCATCTAAAAAGACTCACTTGACCTTAGAATCTTAAAATTTGATTACATAAAATGGTGGTTAATATCTCTGCACCACATACTATACCCGTGTTTCCATAAGGAAAACTTGGCTCTAAGGACAAACATCATTTTCTGTGGAAGAATTTGAAATACTTTCTTCAGGTCACAAAGGGAATTTACGTATAGGAAAATTATATATTTTGGTATTGATGCAAAAATCAAAACAAACAAGCAAATAGAAACATCTCTCACCTCAGAAGGACAGAGAGATAGTTAATTCTGGGGCCAAATGACTGATAGTTAATGACTGTAGCCTGGGAATGTAGATTCTGATTGTCTCACACGCCATGCCCCAATGTAATGACAGCTTCCCAGGACTTCAGGAGCAGAACAATCACAGGTATAAATTCAGGTACTTTTAAAATACATTGGGGGAAACATAGGTAGGTGAATCGCAGCCAAGCGGGGGATCTTTCCTATAGGTCTGGAATGCTTTCTGATGGCATTCTTAGGCTTTGCATCAAAGGAATTTAGAGACTTTGTTTATACAGTTCAGAAAAATTTTACCTAATCTAGGGGGCTAGAGAAAGCCCAAGATAACTTGACCTTCAGCCTGCCACCTTTTATCTCTCCCTAATCAAGCCTGGACAGCCAACCCCAACCCCAAAGGAAACCAGTTCATCAGAAAGTAAATGAACAAATGTAAAGTAAACTGAGGTGTTACCTGCTACATTACACAGAAGTAGGACTTTGGGGACAGAAAAGTACAGGTGTCATAGCATGAGGACACCATGAGGTCAAGCTTATGACCCAGAGCCCCTAGAACGTGTTTTCAGTGTTTGGGTTTTAAGTTTCTTTGCTTTTTTTTTGTTGTTTTAATAAAATTCCTATGAAAAATAGGAGACTAGAATAAATTTCTCCATGACTAAAAAATATATATTCCAAATTTTATAGACATGTTGAAAGGAAGGAAATCATGAAAACATATGGCATGCTCTTGACTTGTGCTTGCCATCTATGTTGATTTCAAGGGTGAGTATATTAATTTGATTATTACTTTAGACATAACCAGAACAGTGGAGCTGGGCTAAGGAGATTGCTCAGCTGTTACCATCTTACTATCCTAGTGTGAGGTCCAGAGTTCAGATGCTAAGTTCCATAAAAATGCCAGAGAGTTTGGTGACTGGCCTCTAATTCTAACCCTGAAAGATGTAGTTACTGATCCCTTCAAAAAAAGTAAAATAAAAAACCTGGCAGAGGGCACTGGACATCTCCAGAAACTCTGAGCGTTATTGTAACCCTACCTCAAGGAATGTGGTGGAAGAGCAATTAGGGACGATTCCCAACGTCAGCATGAATACCCAATGTGGGTATTCACGGCGTAGATGTACAAAGGAGAAAACACACATGCACACACATGAAAAATAACACACATACACACACCACACACATACATAAAAATAATAATAATTGTGGATCACCTAGTCCAGTATTCCATAATTCTATTTTTATTCCTCTTTGTATTATATTTACTAGAGCATGGTTCATGAACAACATTTAAGTAACTCATACACCGACAATTCTAATGACATATATGCTAACTTGAAGACATAGGTTTTTATTAGTGTTTTCTTTTTCATATTTAATACTTCTTCACTATCCTCATAAAACTGGTAACATTTTCAAAATAGGTTTTGTATACCCCTGTTAGTCACCCGTGTCACTGCCTGCTTTCTCTGCTCCAGGTCTGTGACCACACTGACCGCCCGTCTGGGCTGAATAATCAGGGGAGAGTATGGGCTCTGTTCTTCCTCTCTTCGGTGTAACTTTCTTCAAAGCCTGGTCTAACGGGTCACGTGTTACTTCCTTCTCATGCTGCGGTGACAAAAATGTGCAGGACAAAAGCAATTTAAGAGACAAGGGGTTGAGTCAGGTCCCATTTCAAGAACAGAATCCGATATACTGGGGAAGGCATGGCAAAAAGATCCGCAGCAGGTGACCACAGCACATCTGCCAGCTGGAAGCTTTTAGGATAGGTCTGTACACCTCAATTAGCCCAATCTAGACATTCTCTTACATGATGCTTGGAGGCTTGTTTCCTAGGTGACTCTAGATTCCATCAGGTCGCCATCACTACTGAGCGTTATCCATACACCTTCCAATCACTGTGGGAAGGGGCTGCTCCAGAATGGTAATTTCCAGACTTCTGAAGCTTAGGAGCAGGGTCAGGATGAGCTTGGGCTACATCCTATCTCAAATCTAGCAAAACTGTAGTTGGTTTCAACCACCCTTCTGGAAGTAACTGAAGACAAGAGAGTACAGCAGAAGGGTTCTTGCTTCATGATCATCTGGTCTGAACTGGATGCCTTATACCATTTGCTGCTATTAATCTATATTTCACTCTGGTGGAAGCATATTTCCAGGCTTTTCACTTTCTCAAGTCCACGGTATTTCTCTAAATCCCCTAGATTAAGGAATGAACAAAAACCAGGAAGGGGCTTTATAGTTGTGATCCCATGCTGGGATCCTGGCAAGGAGGGGGGCTTCTAAAGAGTGACATGAGTCAGAATACAATTGCTCTCAGAAGGGCCGCTCCTCCCTTTGGCTACATCACTTTTAATTTGAAAGCTTAGTGTAGGAGGCCGAGCTTGAACAAAACTCTACAGGCAGTGAACGAAAGCACCTGTTCCATGCCCACCAGAGGGGGTAGAGCCGCGGGGAGCTCTTCTGGGCCCAAGGTCCCCAAGAACCTAAATCCGGCATCCCACAAATCCCTAGACACTTTCCTAAGTGTGGATTTAAAAACAGTATTATGTATATTCATTGAGCATAGTGTTGTTACAGACATTTTCATACAAATATACGCTATGCATTGAGAGGCTACTGCTGCCTCTTTACCCTGACCTTTCTTACAAGACCCCCTACCCGCAAATGGCTGCTAATTAAGGTAGAATGCCTAGGGTTAGCAAGATGGCTCAGTGGATAAAGTAATTCCCATGTGACAGCATCAGGACCAGAGTTCAGAACCCTAGCACACACCTCCATACTTGGTGGATATTGTGTCTGCCTATAATCTCAGTGCCGGAGAGGGTGGGGAGAGGGGTGATGAAGCTGAGCCAGAGGAGTGAAAGCATCAAGTTCCAGGACAGTGTGAGACCGCCTCAGCAAATAAAAGAAGAAAGCATCCAAGGAACTCGTCTCAAGTTCTCAGGCCTCTTTGTACACACACAGGCAGCTACACACATGGAAACACATACATGCATGTAACACACACATGGAGATAGAATGCATACCCTATTTTCCTAAGGCATGGACTTGGAAAAAGGAAACAAATAACAAAATGAAATAAACTTCAAGAACCTATATCTGTGATAGAGAACAGGAAGAGTGGAGACAGCCTGAGTGCAGTTGAGCTAAAATACAGGAAGAGAGCGTTGAAACCCACAACTCAGTCTACACTTGTCTAGTCTTGTGTCACGGTTTTCTACGAATTGTAAGGAAGACTACAGGCACAGTGAGGGGGGGAATTAGGCGTGTTCTGCCAGTTTGTCCACACTGTAAATTAGCTTACTTTTCTGACCCGGTTTCTGTTCCCCAAATTCTTTTGGATTGTAAGAAAACTAAGGAGCTGGTGATGACCTAAGTGCCTGGTAACAACAGAGAAAAGAAAGTGCCCCTTCCTCCCTGTTCTCCAAAGTTATGAAGAACTGATAAAGCAAAAAGAATTTCTGCTCAACGTTGCATGCATTTTAGAGTTAAGCTAAACATGAAAATTGATAGGCTAATTAAAACTTCATTATTTAAAGCTTTTTTTTTTCTTTGGGGCAACATTTTGATAGTTAATTACCATGCTTTGGTGAAATGCATTTAGTTATAAAGCTGTAAGGCTGGGAACTTGGTACACAGAAATGGAGGTGAACAAGGAAGATTTTCATTTGTAAATGCATGCCCGTGGCCATTACTTTACATACATAGAAACTCAGGGGGCATTTTAAGTTATTAACTAATTTTCTAAGAGATGGATGCCTGAAATGCTAAGTGGCATAGTTAATAGATTCTCCGCTGATCTGTAGTTCTTTTTATTATTAATTTTTATTTATTATTTAAATTTTTATACAGCTATTTTGATCATTTTTCATTTTCCACAACTCCTCTGTGATCATCCCTACTTCCCTACCTACCCAACCTCTTGTAAATTTTATCCTTCACAACCCTTGTTAATGTCTTGCTCATAGAAGATGGCTGTATTTGCAATCCTGCTTTAACTTTCAACCTGCTACAGTAGTCTCACTACTTTGTCTTAAATATATGCAGACCATCTGGTTCATCTAAAGAACACTATGAAGTCCTAGAAGGATCTAGGAAACCCACAGGAACCACTGACTTGGAGAAGCTTACAGCAGGTCCTGGGCTGACACCAGGAACCACTGACTTGGAGAAGCTTACAGCGGGCCCTGGGCTGACACCAGGAACCACTGACTTGGAGAAGCTTACAGTGGGTCCTGGGCTGACACCAACACTCCTTCAGTCTAGAGAGACAAGGGAGCTTCCTAAGTCATTGAACTGACACATGTTTCTCGACAGATAGCCATGGCTTCTTGTCTAATGGTGAAATCACCTCCTGGTCAGTCTACCCTAGGGTTTCCTTTCCTCTACTGCCTCCCACAGTCAGAAGAAAACTGGGTAATGGGAGAGAACTCATGATAGGAGTTTCCCAGGACCTACCTCTATTGTTTATGTTCTGATTGGCTTATGTTTGTGATATAATTGTGCCAAAAACTCTTTTATTGTATGTCATGGTCAGTCAGCTAAAGGGTAATCTCCCTTCGCCACAGCGGTGTCACCATCTGCCCAGAGTGGAGGCCAGTTTCTCATAGCTAACTGCAAGGAGAATACTGCCCATCTTAACCAGGACAGTGCATCTCCAGATGGTCTGGAGCCAGAAATGCTTCAGACTAGTTTTAAAACATGTCTGGAGGATGAGCACACAATCCACTGATTCCTTCTGTTTTCACAAATTCACTTCCAGTGACTACTGAAACCGAATTAAAAACTGCAGGCTAACCCAACTAGCAAGAGGCTGGCTAAAGCATAAAGAAATAGACAAGATCAAAATCTGCTTTATTGTAACCTAGTACTTCAGTGAAGATAATTACACACTGAAATAATAACTACTCCTACCCCCACCTCACAGGGGTGCACACACACACACACACACACACACAGAGAGAGAGAGAGAGAGAGAATTGTGAAATACACATATTTACAGTCTGATTCAACTCTAATGTAAACATGAGTGGATCAAATAAGAAGATGGTTAAGTTTCCACTACTCTGTGAGAGGTACTCAGATTTTGAGATTTCTTTATGTTTTGTAGTGGGTGGCTTTTGGGTTTGTGTAAAGATTTTTATATAGAAATAAATGCTTAGTCTAAAATTAAAGAATATCATGCCCTCTCTCTAGATATTTAACTTGAATTTGTCTTTAAATAGTCCAGATAGCATTCATTACTATTAATATTATTTCTCACTGACTCAAAACACTAATCCTTTAGAAGATATTCCCAAGCTTGATGTAAATTGAATCAGCAAATACCCTTGATAACGATCCTGTTGGAATTTACTTCCCTGCCAAAAAAAAATCACATTTTGGTCACAGACACAATAAGAAACATGATAACTATATAAGAAATAATTGATGCAAGTATCAGATGTTTAGTGAAAAAAGGTCAAGATTTTATTACAAAGGAAAACCAATATAGTGATGTTTCTTGTTTTTGTCATGTTCATAATTCTCTGACAGAATTGATTTAAAAGCAATCTGAAAAGCCAGACAAATATTTTCTTTAGTTGATGCTCTGAGGATATTTTCTCTTATTATGGAAATATTTAGAAAAATGATCTTCACAGTTTGGATATAAAAGTGAGCTGATAGAATTAATATTGTTAATAATCAACTCTCAGACTCCAGGAATAATCACATTATATTGAGTGAAAAATCAAATTTAAGTTTTGGCGAGATTCAATATAGTAATATCAAAGTTTGGAATTCCTAAACTATTCCAACTTAAAGAATATGTGTTCAGTAAAACTTGCTCTTAGGGTGGTTTTTTCCCTCTCATTTTTGAGATTATAATTACATCATTTTGTCTTACCCTTCTTTCTTCCAAACTTTCCCATACTCCCTCCTCGCTCTATTTCAAATTCATGGCCTCTTATTTCATTAATTGTTATTTTGTGCATACAGGTATACCTACATCCATATACATTCCTAAGTATAACCTGCTCGGTCTGCATAATGCTATTTGCATATATGTTTTCATTTGGTACTAGATAACCAATTGGAATGTTCTTCCTCGGGGAAAACGATTCCTTAGTACTCCTTAGTTGCCTGTGTTACTTGTATGGGATTTAACACGGCTCCCCTACCCCCGCCCCTGCTCCTGTGGACATCAGCATGTCTGTCGTTGCCCTTGTTCAGCTCCTGTTGAGGGAGTCATGTTGGCAAGACTTTATGGGCGTAGCTTTTGAAGGTGACATAACCCACCCAGATCCTCCGGCTCTTCCAGTCTTTTCACACCCCCTTCCACAATGACTCCTGAGACTTATGTACAGGAGTTACCTTGTAGATGCTTCCGCTGGGACTGGGCTCCACAACTCTGTTCTTTGATTGGTTGTGGTTTTCTGTAATGGTCCTTGTCTGTTGCAGAGAGATGTTTCCTTGATGGAGGTGAAGGCTACACTAGTCTGTTGGTATAAGAACAAATGTTCAAGCTGTAGTTAAGGATTATGCTGGTTATGTCAACTGGTGGCTTAATGTTTGCCTTCTAAGTCCACGACTTCAGCAGCCCTGAGTAGTTGGCTAGGTTTGCAGCACCAGGCATGGTTTTCTCCTCCTTGAACATTGAGTGGGTCTTAAGTCCAGTTAGAGAGCTGTTGGTGACTGTGACACTCCTGCACACTTAGAGCTATCATACCACGCTGGTCTTCGCTGTGGCTCAGTCTGTGTGGCACTTCTGGCACCACGAAAGCTGGTACACAGAAGGGAGGCTTTTGAGTCATTTTCAGCTGAGGGATTCCCTGGGTCCAATGTCTGAAGCACATACTGTCTTCATCAGTAAGGTCTTGCCTTCCACCTCTCAGGGACAACTAAAGGCAGTAGCAACACCCTGTAAATGTTTGGGAGTCTCTTGGACAGTCCTGACCAACGACACAAAAGAAGGTCTCTCATGGCTGACGCTGGAGTTTTGTTAGGCAGTCTTGGCTCTTACTGGGAGCATTATCAGCACACATGAGAAAACTCCATTTAAACTATTTATGCACAGACTAGAATGTATTGTAGGACTTTTTCTTTTTGGTAAATAGCTAATAGTATGACTTTTTCAGAATCCTTACTTGAAAATATTAAGGGTCAATGCACTTTTACTAGCCAAGATATAGGCCTAGGAATATAATGAATATATATGAATAACTTTAACTTTGTTTACGAACACACGTACACACAGTCCCTCTCCCCCCACTGCAACACACACACAGCTAAGTTGGTTGATTTCATCACAGTCACCTTTAAGCAAAGCAGTTTGTTATAACCAGAAATGCTGCATTATGTTGTCTGTTTTTTGGTGATGGTTAAGAACGCTGTGGCCCTGTCACCCCTGTTTATTCAAAGCTACTGTTAACAAGGAAGGTTCCTCTTCCTTGCTAGTAAGTGCAGGCTGTGTGGCAGAACGGGATCCGCATTCTATTTTAGAAAACAGGACCAGGACAAAGTTGATTAACTTAATTCCAAGCACCCTGTCTCAAGACATTGAGTCATTCCTCTAAATTCATTTATAGTTGAGCAGAAATATCCTTTTAGATTTCAGTGAAGGTCAGTAGCCCTACCAGTCACAGGAGGCTATGTCATATACACAGATTTATGAGGAATCGTCTTTCTCCTTGAGCTGTATATGGTGTTTGTTTCTGTTTTGAACAAAAGTGAATACAGGCTGACTTGACATCACTACGATCCACTTCAGCCCGGTCTTTGCCACTACCTTCCTCTTTGGTTATCCTGAGCCTTCACTAGCTTACTGAGTGCCACTTCACCTGATAGACACAGATGCAGGGACATGGCTGTGTTAGTGTACATATTCACAGAAAAAAACACTCTCATGGTCTTCCATTCTTGTGTTCATACTTTCTCAGTTAGACATCTTTGCATGAACATGTCCTTTTAAAAGAAGCCCAGGCCTTGTGGTACATCTACTAAAGCTGCTCCAAACACATGGCTATCATGGGCTACAGAGTGATCACAAGGCAAGCTTCAAAGTGAGCCCCTGTCTCAAAATAAAGTATAAAATATAGCTGAGCACTCAGATTATCAGTAGAGCACTTACCTGCCTGGAATGTATAAAACACTAGGCTCCATTTTCAGCTACAGGTCAAAACAGGTATCACATGAAAGTTCTCTCCCTCCCTCCCTCTCTCTGTGTGTTTATGTATGCATGTGTCTGTGTACAGGCACATACATGCACACATGCATGAGTACAGTGCAGGGGCACACAGAGGCCATGAGAAGGGGTAGGGTCCCTTGGATGGGGTGATGGTGAGCTACCTTCTATAGGTGCTGGAAACAAAGCTGGAGTTCTCCACAAGAGCATTTGGTCTCAGCTCTACAGTGAACTCAATGTCAAGACACATGAGACCCTGTTTCCAAAAGAAAAAAAATAATCAGAACACAATACATACAAATTGAGTGACATTAAAAAATGATCAAGGAGTTTTCTGTAATTAGGCTCAGATCCATACAACCGAGACCACAGCAAGAAAACAAAGACCAAAACAGTAACAAAAATAACCAGCGGAGCAGCCACAGATCATTGCTTACATCCATACTGCTCCTAAAGATCAACCATTTGTGTGTCAGAGTGTATCACTGAGACATTGATTGACACTCTAGTACAAACCAAAGTGTTTTCCACAATTGGAAAGCTCCACATTGTCCCCTTCAGGGGGTCTCCTGCCCCAGGTGCTGAAGCACCCTGGAAAAACAGCATCTGAAAACATCATGAGCCTTGTGTGTGCCTGCTCTGAAATCTCCATCCTTCTCTGAGGTGGATGGAGTAGTAATCCCTTACCACCCTCTGTGGCACTTTTCTTCACAACTTTCCTAGTACTTTTAGGCTAGGGACACAGGTTCTAGAGTTTAAGTCACATGTTCCATGACTTCTGAGCTGAGAGACGCCTCTGGGCATGCTCTCCGTGCAGGTCAGCAGTGTCCTTCTCTCCTATAGGATGACCATAGCGTGGTGCATGTTCATGTTTAGAGACAGCACAAAAGGTGGCCAGGGTGCAGCCTAGTGGCCTGTGCCTGTGCCAAGTCTTCTGAGAGCCAGCTCTGCTCTGCTAGTGCGCACACACACAAACACACACACACACATGCTCTAAATTCACATAAAAATAATGTTTACTTTCTTAAGCAATAGAAATAAAAATCTGCTGCCAATATAATGCTGTTGTAAATTTTTTACTTATAAAGTTATTAAAAACTAGAAATTAATGTGTTTTGTGTTTGTCTCACATGACACTAAAGTTTTAGTAACTTTGCCCTCCGTATCATAAGTCATTCCTTAACACTGAACTATTAGATGTCTGTAAGGACAATTCTTTTTCTTTGAAGGTCATATAATCATAAAAGTCACAGACTGGCATAGAGAAAGAGGACTCAGAGGAAAAAGTTTAGAGAAAGGAAAATAAAGCCAAACCATTGCTAAAAACCATGGAAATGACTCAGAAAGATGACAAATTGCATAACTCACATTTTCAAAGAGAAAGGAGATGGATTATTAACTTGCCTATTCTGCCTATAATGGGAGGGTAAAATTAATATCCAAAGTCCTTCTGGGTTGAGTGAGATGGCTCATCAGGCAAAGGTGCTTTCCTCCAAGCCTGGTGACCTGACTTTGATCCCCAGGACCCACTGGAGGGATAGAAGCAGAAAAACCAGTTCAAAGCCACCCCTGGCTACACAGCAAGGATAGAACCATGCTGAACTGAGTGAGAGCCTCTCTCTAAAAACAAATAACAACAATAATAATGCTGCCATGGGCTGGACAGGTGGCTAAGCAGTGAAAAGAGTGCTTGTTATTCTTGCAGAGGAGAAAGAGTGTGGTTCCCAGCACCCATGTCATGTGACACACAACTTCCTGTAACTCCAGCTCATCTGATGCCCTCTTCTGGCCGCCGTAGGCACCTGCATCCATGTGCACATATTCACTCACACATAGACATACACATACACATGAAAAAAGAAACTTTAAAAATAACAACAAAAAGTATCTTTAGCTAGAAGTACACATAAGGAAAGAATAGCTATTATAAATGAAATTCTCTTGACTAGACACCAGAAGAACCTGACCCTGCATTTTCACCCTTAGGAGCACTGGTTTGATTTTCGCAATGAAGAACAAAGACACAGCTCGGTATACATCATCCCTTGACTTCAACAAGGTGTAATCTGGATGGCCTGGGCTCCTGAGGCTTTGCTTAGCCTCTTGGTGTCATCCTTCTTACTGAACATAGAAAGGATCTGACAGGGAGCCCAGGCAGGCAGCATTTCTGTTATTAACCGGGTGGTCTGTAATCATCTTTGGCAGTACTGGATCTTACAAAAGCATACACTTCAGGAAAGAGGCTGCCCTCAAGTTCCAGGTGCTGGCATCATGAGCCACTAGAAATAGCCACACTCTCGAGAGAGATCGGATCACCATTCCAGTGAAATCACATGTTAAAGAAATTGCTGGAAAACTTAGTAATATTGTCTAGACTTGGGATATCTTAGACCATTTTTATTAATGTGGAGACATTGTCTGAATCATTTACCAGTAACTCCTTCACGTCTACCACAAAGTGCTTAGTGCACCCTGCTCAAGTAGAACAGGATTAAGATCTGTCTTCTGATCCTGCCAGGGTCAGCCAAGAGTCTTTGTAACCTTGAACTGAAGGCAAACTGGGAAACCTCGGCTAACTGTGAGCTCATGCCTACTTTGGTGAGCTCGGTCTGCTGAGTCCTCCAGATGTGGCTTTATCTACTGCAAATGCTGTGTCTGAGATTCAGAGAGCATGCTTACGGAGAAGCCCTTCTTATTTTAAAAGCCTCAATAACTTGGCTTTTCAGCACTAAAACATTTTTATTTGATCAAATACCCTTTTCTGAAGCTTCTGAGCCCAATGTTAATGTGTGATAACTACAGATAGCAATTATGAATGTTAAGTCTCTATAATATGGTAATTTAGCATCAAGTGTGATCGATGTGTTAAGTCCTCTCCCTACCCACATTGTCGGAGGGAAAATATTTATGTTCTTGGAAAAGGATTAGGTGTGTGCAGCCTAGAAGTGGCGTGAGACCAGGAACATTACAGCAAGCATTTCCAGGAAGAGAGGTTGAGGGCTGGACTCCATGTCCCCTGACTGAGTCAAACAAGGAGGCCATGACAGCCAAGTGCAACATCAATCAGCTGAGCTATTTCTGGAATTGCTGGCATGTCCTGGCAACCCCAGCTTCTCAAGGCCTTGTGATCACCCCCAACAATGGCTAAGCTTTGGGGGTAGCTTCCAGGCAGCATCAACCAAACCCGGGACCTAGAAGGATCTGGATCGATCGCCCAAGCACCTCTGCTCTGTTAACTCCTCAGGATTGCCCACTGCAGCCTTAGAATTCTGTATTTTCCACACCCAGGCACCATGTCACCATGGTTTGGGCAGTATGTCTGCTACATCATTGACTGTAAAACACCATTGGTTACAGATGAACGGCTGTTGTATTCTTTTAAACGCCACTAAAAAGAGAGAAAGATGACTTGACAAACTACGAAATGCCAGTAGTTATTAGGGGAATCCTGATTTCACAGATATAAAGATGTGAGAAAAACAAAACTGTGTCTTTGAATCTGCAAAATTCAGACGTTTAGACTGAGATTAAAAACAGACTTTCTGTGTTACGGACTTCGCTCATTGTTGTTGTGACTAAATCCCTGCCACAAAGCAACATAGAGGCAGAAGGATCTGTTTTACATCCCAGTTTGAAACGACAGTCCAGGAACTGGAGAGATAGTTTGGCAGTTATCAGAACTGCGTGCTCTTACGGAGGACCTGGGTTTCGTCCACCTGCATGGTGACTCACAACTGCCTGAAACTCCAGTTCCAGAGGATATGATCTATCTTCTGACCTCTGTGCACACTACACATGCGTGATGCATTTGCACCCATGGAGCAGACAGCACACTCCACAGAAAAATAAAAATATGCTTGTTTTGTCCCATTTCTCATTGAACCACCAAGCTCTTCCTGGAAGAGCTCAGGCATTATCAGCTTTCCATCCTGTGATCCCTTCACATTTGTTTTATCTTGTCCTTCCCTGTTGCTATATAAGACAGTCATCCTCTGGCAGGAACGTTTTTTACAAGAAGCCAAGAAGCAGAAATTCAGGAATGACATCACGCCTACAACAACAGCTTGGTGCCTTCTCAGCTTGATTCTATCAGACACAAAGAACTCACTTCTCCTGGCTCTCTGGCAGCATTTGCTACCTTGAAAGTGATAAATCTGCAATATTGCTTTCGCCTGATTCTTGATCGCCCTCTTGAAGCAGTCCAGGCAATGCTTAGCAGCTGCTCCTGCCCCACAGGACGGCTTACTGGTCTCCCTCTTGATCTCCTTCCTCCAGAGGCAAGGCCACAACTCAGCTCTGGCCAGCTGCTGGCTTCTGTCCAGTGCTGAAAAGTGGTCACATTCTTTCCTCCATGTCTGCCACCAGCCAAGGGCTTTACAAGTTCAGCTGAGTCCACCTCAGATTTTTCAAAAGGCAGTTGTGCTGGTAAAGTCAGGACCATAAAGGATACTCTCAGTTTTTGTTTGGAAACCTACATTTCAGTGAGGTGCACATCCAGTGCTCCCTCAAAGTCCGCTTTGCTCGCTGAGTTCTTGAGCATGTATGTATTTACTCCACACACTTAGTTTTCTAAAGTGGTGTATATAGGACGTGATTTCTAAGTGGTTTTAGATGTTGTCACATCAGCCTACCAGGTCTCAGGATTGCTTCTCTGTGACCCATCTGTCCAGGAGACACAATGGGTCAAGATAAACCTAGGAAAAGAGGAACAAAATAATTCTGCCAGCCATCTTCTTGGTTTGGGAATAGTCTCAGTGTCTTTCTTCGCAGATAAGAAAGAGTGTCTCAGCTGCTCATTCTGAAGCAGACATGCCCGGGTGACTGCTGTGTGCACTGTCCATACTGTAACCTGTTGATATAACCCACTATATTACTTAGATATGACCAGTCGACACCCAGCTTCCAAGTCAGTCTTCTGCCTTGTTTCAGAGAATCTCCCAATCTTATTAAAAATAAAGTTACCTTCACATCTGGCCTGGTAGTTTATGCCTGAGGCAAGAGGATTACAAGTTCTGGGCCAGCCTGAACATCATAGCAAAACTCTCTAAAGCAACAATACTACTGTATCCAATAAAGAGTTTGTTTTCTCTAAAATATTTACTGCTCATCAATTTTTGAATCTATGAGTCCTAGAAATTCCCTGTTATGGCTGAAATACTAAGGCAGAGCTTAGCTGTTGTTAAGAAGAGATGTAAGTACACAATTTTGTTTAAAATAAATCATGCCAAGAATATACAACTAATGTGTGCTGGAAACATAGACAACACTTGTGAACCTCACAAGCCATTTTTGAAAGTAGTCAACAGGATTAAACATCACTTCTTCACACATCTGGTGTGACAGTTTCATTTTGTTCCAAAATATTTTACGTTATGTTTCTCCCCGTGACTCAGGAGTTTGTCAACATGCCATCATATTTGGTGGTTACACAATAGTAATTTCATGCCTCTGGATTTGTCTAAAGGGGGCTAGACAGAGCAGCAAAATCAATTTCTTCCCCGTCTTTGTGGGAAGAGACAAAGGGAAATTGAAGGCAGAATCTGCATGAAGAGCGTGTTAGCATTTTAACTCAGCAATCTGTCATGCTTAAGGTGAGCTCTAGGTGCAGCCAAGCACTGTGTCTGGACCCGGACACCCAGCCAACACTGTTAAAAAATAAAATCCCTTTGTTTAACCCTTGCCTTCCTTCATTATCTCCTCTGTTCCAAATGCATGTGTCCTAAGACTGTTTATTGCAGCCAAAGGCACTCAGTGTCGAAATCCTGAAGTAGGTGACAACTTCACCTTAGATTCTGCCCACCTCTTTGCCCCAGGCATCCCTTCCCTGCTGCAGCGGCTTGCTGTTCCAGATGGTACTCTTCTGATGCCCATGCAAGAGGACAGGGGGAATTGTTTGTCCCTTTAGTTAATGTCCTGATGTGTGTCCATCACACAGGACACTCCTTCTTCCACCCTGATAGCTTAGGGGGCTTGGTGAACTTTCTTAGTGAAGACACCCCAGGCACTTCTGCTGACTTGTAAAATACTTCTTAGTCTATTTGCAAGCTTCATGCCAGTTTTTGGATTCTCTCCCATCATGCTACTTCTGATCATCCATGGCCAAATCTTAAGCTTTAGTTCCTCACTCCAATCTAAATAACATGCAAAGCATTGCTTGTGAAAATCAGAGGAGAAATGTGGGCTTGCAGGATAGCAGCCCACATAGCATGAGATAGCTCCTTTCAGTCATGTGTTAAAGCCAAAGAATCTGATGGGAAAACTGGACTAAGCCATGCAGAAAAGTGAAAAGCTAAAATACAAAAGCTCTTTCATTTCTTTAAATTTTTTTCTGCTTCTTCTACCTTAAGAAGTACTAGAAGCTCATTCACTTCTATTTCCAATCCCCTTATTTTATGTAATTATGAAGTCGTGGGAAGTTGTAAAAACTTTGCAAGAGTTCCTATATATACCAAGTTTCCTTTATATATCCCAGTGTTCTATGTTTATATAATTGTGGCAGGTTTCAAAGACAAAAATTCACATTGATAGTATTCCGTTAGTAATTTCAAAATAAAAACAAATATATCATCCTACAGATAACGTGAGCTGTTTTAAACTCCTTTCTACACAGGCAGTGCTGGGATACCCAAAGTTATCTGTCTTCACAGCACAGAGAAGGCTCTCCTATCCCAGTAAAGATGATACCTGGGCTTCACTGAAGCGCCAAGCCAAGTCATAAGAGAAGAGCATCAGGGATGCCACATCTGAAGGCATGGGTGTAAGCTCTCAGATTTCAGGCTTCAACACAGACACTGAGATGGACTGTCTTTTTGACTAAGGAACATATTAGGAGAGTTACTAATGGCATAGATAGATAGCACATAACAAAGTTCTGAGTCAGATAGGAGGGGGTCCCCTCTTATTATAACATGAGTGCTCTGCCATGTAATTGATGGTAGTCATATTGCCTCTGACTTCTATATAGCACATTGAGTAGGGAGATTAGGCCTTTTTTGCTAATGAGTGTCTATCATACAGGATGAATCCCCTGTGCCTTCTGATGGTTTAGGGTGCCTGGTAAACTTTTTTTGTGGAAGGCAGAATTACAGATAGTGCCTTCCATTTCCTTTATAACAGCTAAGGGTCCAGAGAGAAAGAGACTTGGGTAGCCCTTAGCCCAAGGCTAACAAAGGTTTGTGACCTTGAGCGAGTCACTGACCTCACCACGCTTCAGTACCTTTGTTGATGGAACAGAAAGAGACTACTTCTGCCTACTTCACAGAGCTGTCATGAGGCTCAGCGTTGGTGGCAGATGAAGGGACAAAGAAGGCTGGCTACAGAGTGGCCACGGTAAAGTTTATTTGCATTTCTGAAACTATTGCCAGTTATAGACATGTTTTTTGCTTGGTGTGTGTGTGTGTGCGTGTGTGTATGTACTTAATACTTATATTTAAAAGAATAAGACTTCTTCATTAGCCACATGGCCTAGAATTTTCCATCCTGAATAAATGACCTCCCTATTTTCCTACTTTTAGCAAGACGGAGAGTAGCAATATATCAAAAAAGCTCTTTATAACCCATTACCCATATACCTCTGAGGTATAAAAATCTCTTAAAGTAAATACTTCTTAATACCTTTTCTTTCAGGTTAGATGCATTTCAAAGACCTGTTGTTTTAATCAGGGCTACAGGCACCGTCCTTTTTTTCATAGCCTTATATATACCTTCTCATGTCACTACCCAGAGACCTACAACCTACCAAATTAGACAGCAATGGTTTATGAAGTAAAGATGGAAATCATCCAAGCTTTATCATCACTTGGTCTATGTAAATCATATTGTATACACTCCCATCTCTCTGGTGGATTCTGGTTGAAGATAGTGAAACTAGTCCCATTAGGCAAGAAACATAAAGAAACATATAAAAGGGGGAAACCTTAAATCAAGAACACAAAGTTTTTTTAACTGAATGTTTTATATTATAAACTTCATTTTTATAATAAAAATGTTGAGATATATTTCTCTTTTTTCATTCTTCTCCCCTTCTATGCAGGCTGGCATGGCTCTGACCTATGACCCCACAGCCGCCATACAGAATGGGTAAGTAGGTCCCATTTTTTTTCTGCTCTTCATTTGAATTTGTCTAAGTGGTTTATGGCCTTTGAATCCCTATCAAAGAAAATGCCCATATATGTATTCCTTTGTGTATGGTCTGCTACCAAAACATTTCCTGCCATTGCACTTTCTTCTCAGAAATGTCTAAGTCTTTCTCTTATACCTCAAAACTGGTATGAGAGGAAGAACGGATGTGGAGGAAACATCAGCATTGATTTGTGTGCCCAGTACCTGAGTTGCCCAGCCATCTCCATTGAGGTCAGTTTTGAGTGATGCCTAGTGTTTGGCCACATGCTTTTCTGCAATGGAGTTAGGGTCATGGTGAGACTTGTTCAGGTATCTTCACTCTTCATTTTAATCTGTGTCTGGAAACATGTAACCTTTTACTTAGCTTCAAATCCTGCCTCCAAAAACCAACACTGTTAAGACACATGATATGGTCTCTGAAACTGTTCTGTAATTGGCTTTCTCTCTCTCTCTCTTGTACTTCCCTTTGCTTGGCTTTGGCTGACTTGCCATTGGCCCTGAGTATTTTCTAGCTGTCTGTTTTCATTCCAGAAATTAGAGTAGGAACAGTGACCTTAATCTGTTTGGGTTTTATTTATGGAGTTCATACTGCTAGAAATGGAAAGAGTATAATTATTTTACAGTTGGTTGTTTAGCAGTTTGTTCATAGTTGTGATCACTGCTGTTTAGATCAATAACACTTTCGCCAGGCCACATAGGAGTGAAATTTAGATGTGATAGCAGCTTACTCATAAACTTAAATATATAGCTTCAAAATTATAGGCGCCATCCACAGGATAGCAGGGCCGTCGTCTCAAGATGGCATTAGTACTAACTTCCAAACAGTCTGTTCGTTCTGACTTTCCCCAGCTCAGCTGCTCACACTGCTGTGGTGGAGTGCTTTCATTCTAGATCACAGCCCAGACCTTACATCTGAACAGCAGAAGTGCTTTGTTTCATGTGCCATGCTATGCCATTTGAGTGAGGGCGAATGTTCTCATTTTTCAAATACTAAATCATGAGGTCTGCCAGAGGTGGAGATGAGAATCAAATGCCACGTTTTACACTTAGTTTTACCCTTTGGAGAGCCTGGCGGGTCCCTGACTCCATCTGGGACAGAAGGAAAGACAGCACTGCAGGCATGATACTGTATAATCCCAGGGCTCAGAAGGCAGGTGGAGCTCTGAGTTCAAGGTCAGCCTGGTCTACAGAGCAAGTTCCAGGACAGACAAAGAAACTGCCTCAACCCCAAAAAGAAGGAGAAGAGAAAGAAAGAAAAATAAGAAAGAAAGGAAGGAAAGAAGGAAGGAAGAAAAAGAAAGAAAGAAAAAGAAAGAGAAAGAAGGAAGGAAGGAAGGAAGGAAGGAAGAAAGAAAGAAAGAAAGAAAGAAAGAAAGAAAGAAAGAAAGAAAGAAAGAAAGAAAGAAAGAAAGAAAGAAAGAAGAAAGGGTGTGTCCTGTGGCTGCAGTGGAATTTGGCATGGCATTTGGAGGGGCATCAGGGAGATATTTTCTGTGAACATAGGCTGCCTGAGCAGAGGGGTCTGTAGAGGTAGCTACCAGCCATTTTTCAAGAGTAGAAGTTTCTTGTTAGGCAACTTCTACTGAGAAAGTTAGGCAACTTCTGAGAAAGTACAGAACGTTATGCCGGAGCTGATATGAAAGTTTAAAATTTGCCTTTTCATTACGACATGGCATAAATAATGATGAAGTCCTTGAAGCAGGAAGATCTTGTAAATGAGGGAAATCACTGAAGAAAGATTAAAATAGCTGAAGGCCAAGGTGAGAGCTCCCTCAGTAAATGCTTGCCCTGTTGGCATGAGGATCTGAGTTCGAGTACCACACCAACATTAAGGAAAAGCTGGGCATGGTGGTATGCAGCTGTCAGCTCAGTGCTGTACTAGTAGAGACAGATAGGTTTCTGGGTAGAAGTGGCCAGCCAGCCTAACATGCATGGCTACTTCCAGACCTCTGAGAGACCCTGTTGTAAGAAACAAGGTGAGTAGCATCCTGAGGACTGACAGTTGAGGTTTACCTCTGACCCTCAAACAGAAGCAAGCCAACATGCATACATGTGTACATCAGTACTCACAACATGCACATGCATGCACATGCACACACAGACATGGCGGGGGGGCGGGGAGGAAGAGAGACTATGAGAGTTTGTTCTAGCAAGCTTGATATATAAGTGGAAGAGGGAAACAGGAATGGGTGGTCAGAAGGGACCGTCTATCTAAACAATTCCATGTGAAGTCCCCCATTGAGGGCTGTACCACGGTGAAGAGCCAGGTCCCGTGTTTGCTTTGCTGCTGCCCTCTTTTGAACTGCAGAAACTGATGCTAGAAACTTGCCATCAGCCCAGAACCTTCTCTGGATCCCTCCTCTTTCCTGTGCTTCCCGTCTTTTCTCTCAGAGTTTTGTTGTTTGTTTGTTACACTGGTCGTTCCTCCTGCTGAGTCTCACCCACTCTCATTCTTCTGAAACTCAGGCCTTTATACTCTGCATTCATAGCTAGCTGTGGGCTCTGCCATTGTGTTTCCAGATGCTGCTTAGCTATTATCATCAGGTATCATCCCATTTTCTGACGAGACAGACAAACTTTCCATGTGTTTCTCGTGTCTTGAGTTAAGAATGGAATTTAGCAGGCCAGGATGGGTAAAGCACTTTCTGTGCAAGTCTGATGACCTGAGCCTTTTGATCTGATTCCAATCCCTGAGACATAAATAACAAGTCAAGACCCACGTAAAAAGCCAGATGCAGTGACATGTTTCAGTAACCCCAGCACTTCTACAGTGAGCTTAGAATTAGAGACAAGAGCCAAGGCTCAAAGCTTGTGGGTCTGGTAACCTGGAGTACCATGCTCCAGCAGACACAAGAAGAAAGGGCCTGTCTGGACAAGGTGAAAGGTGAGAACTCCTGACAGTAGTTCTCTGCCCCCCCACGCATACACACACTCTCACACAAACACACATACACACACAAACACTCAATCACATATACACACATGCACACATACACATACCCACTCATACACACACATATACACATGTGCAAACACATACACACACAGACACATACTCACATACATGTATGCACACACACACACACACTTACTCCAGTACATGCACACACAAAGTGAAATGTATTAGATTGCTTTTCACTGTAGTGTGAGTTTTATATGTTGCAGTGAAATCGAAAGTACAAAGGCTTTAGCAAAATAATCTTGTTCTTTGGCTTCTTCTTCTAGTAGATCACATTCCAATGCTTTGCTTGTCTTTAGTTTTATTGGCTTCTTTTGTAACTCGCCTAATAATAGTCACTGGTGGAACAGCCATTTTACCAAAAGACGAAGTATAATACTTCATATATTGTTGCAGCAAACTTCCCCTCAGGTAAATATCAGCCCCTCTTGGGGGTGTAGAGACTGCAAAATCCCCTACTCATCAGACTAGACCATCTGCGAAAATGTCCAGGATTAAGGCCAGTTACACCAGGTGGAAAAAACCTAACAGAGGGATAGGTTCACTGCAATAGTGAGGAAGCTCTTCCTACAGCATGGCCCGTTCATGGGGGGACCCAGAGATGGAGAACCAGTGTCTCCACTCCCTGGAGAGACACTGAGTACCATGTAGTACCAGGCCAGCAGAATTCAACAGCAGCCCTTTTTGTTTTGATGTAAAGGACCTTCCTATTCATAAAACTACCTGGTGCTGTAATTGAGAAAAAAAATTTCACTGCATCTTGGCTCTAATAGACACATAGATTCACAGTTCTAATAGAAGATGAAGTAAAAACCATGCTGCAATAGAGGCATATGTTATTAAGATGTTTGCTTACATTCACTTTTTAAAAGTTTTATTTTTAAGTGTGTGTATATATGTGTGTGTGTGTGTGTGTGTGTGTGTGCACGTGCACGTGCGCTTGCACGAATATGAGTGCAGGGCTCACAGAGTCCAGAGAGGGGTTGATCCTCAGCAGCTGAAGTTGCAGGGGTGGTGAGCCACTGGAGGTGGGCCTTGGGAACTCAACTCAGGACTTCTGTAGGAGCAAAAGCATTCTTAACCACTCAGCTGTTTCTTCAGCCCAATATTCAATTTTATATGCACAAAATATTAAAAGGGAAGCACACACAAGGTGGACCTTCTTCTCTGCGAAGATCCAGGGGTATATTAGGACATATGTGAGGAAGGTGAATTTAGTTTTTACCACTTTCCTGATTAGGTATGTTTTTTTCAGAGATGAAAGTTGATTGTGCCGGACCATACAGGAGAAGCAGTTGTGTTCTGAGGAGGGTTGAGAGAGTACTGGCACTCCAGCATGAGCTGTTCTCTTGCCAAGGCCTCCACTTTGTAGTAAGGAATATGTTTGGTGATCCTGTGACGTTTAGTAAACACACGCTAAGCCAACGGTTTTTCTGAGTGTACTGTGGGGCTGGATTCGAGTGGTTTTTCATTGCCGGGACCAAATCCCTAAAAAGAAACAGTTGATGTGTGTGTGGCGGGGTGGGGGGCGGCTGTTTAAGCTCATGGTTGATGGTGCAAGCCAGATGGTAGAGGAGGAAGGGCGGTATGGGTGATGGGAGTGGCTTTTGACTGTGGTAGCCAGAGAGTGCAGGTCATGTCGGCCCAGATCAGGAAGCAAAGAACAGCCTGGATGCATAAATGGACAGAAAACAGGCTACCTAATTCCCGAGAGCCATTTCCTGGATGCAGAATCTTCCTCTGGAAACAATAGCATCAGCTGGAAGAGCGAGTGTTCAACTCCATGGGCCTGGCAGGGGGCGCATTCCACATTCAAACCACTACAGTAGCTAAAACTGTGAGAAGAGAAAAGCAGTGTGGACTTGACAGGGCTGTTAATTCTGCTGTTAATTCGTTAACTCACAGCATCTATGCTAGCTTGCACAAGACCTGCACAGGATCAAGCCACTCAGCGTTCTAGAGTAGAGGAAGGAAGCCTCACAGAAGCCTCCCCTCCAGCTGAGGCAACTGAGTTCTGCAGTGCAAGGGAGTCAGTTTCCCTCAACAGCGTGGGTTGGCCATGTCCCACCGGATGGCCCTTCACCTGTGCTTGAACAAACAGTACTAGTACTTCTCAGTAGAAATAGAAATAATAAATGATATGAAAAGGAAGAGGACGTGAAATTGCAAGGGGCTTTGGGAAGAGTTGGGATGGGAGAGTTGAAGGGTGGTACAATCCTAGATATATCATTAAAGAATAAGTAGTCACATCCGTGGAGTCCCGAGGCTGTCGCGTTAACCCTGTGCCGGGTACCTAGAATGAATATTCCACTGAGCTCGTGTTAGTGTGTGCCAGGGAGCTCTAGCGCAGTGAGACTTTGCTGTTGGCAATCAGTCACTGGGAAATGCCCATTCTGTCCATCTGACTCCCACCACTTAAAGTCCGTTCAGTGGCACTTTTAAGTCAGAGTTGGGGGTTAAAGGGCCAACGTCATAACTGAAAAGGGAAATCTGAATAATTTCTCTCTTAGCATGGGTCAGCCTAGCAAAATAAAAATGCCTGTTCTCCCCTGCTCGAACAGCAGGACTCTGTTATAATTCACGATTCCCGTCACCCATTTACTTTTTGTTTTTCCCAGCAATCCATTACGAGATCCCATCGCTTTCACATAGGGGTGGGGCGGGTGAGAAGCAAGCCTTCCCACCTTCCCCAGCACATCCTTCCCGTGCTCCCTTCTCCATGACAAGTTCTACAAAGCCTCTCCGAGGGTTTTATTGGACTGAGATGTATTCCTGTGGGGGAAGAGAAGAGAACATTTCCTGTAGCACGCTTGGCCAGTTGTTTTCTATGGGCACTTGATATTGAGTGCTACGGAAACGGTGCCTTATGACTCTGAGAAAGAAACGAATGGGAAAACTATGTTGGTAATACAGTAAAAATGACCTAAAACTTATTAATCTTATCCTGTCAGTTACCCTGAGGATAGTATTCGTGGTTTCAGCTCTAACAATATTGCCCGGGGACATGAAACACAAGCTCTTACTGTTTATTTTGGTGTGCAAATAGGATTTTGTATGTTTTCTTTATGGTAAAAACATCCCACCCTGTGGGTATTGATATGTCCATGTTATTTTTATTGCCAGTGAAATAAGATTTTCCTATATTACTGCTGACTGCAAATCCTCGAGAGATGGCTTTTCTTTAGGCAAACTGATATCCCATTAGTGACCCTACAGTCTCATTTTCCTGGGCTTAGGAAGGATACTTGTCTTTCCTGCCTTTAATATCAGAAAACTCAGGAACTCCTTACTTGCCTTAAAAGCACACATGTGGGGTACGGAGATGGCTCAGTGGGCAAGGTGCCCGCGGTGGACAAGGGGGTCCTGACCCCCACAGCCCACACGAACTGGATGCGAGAGTGTGCGTGTGTGATTCCAGCCCTCCTACAGGAAGACAAGAGGTGGAGACAGGGGAACCCCTGAGGCTCAGGGGTAGGCTAGCCTCAGATGGGCAGGAGCCAAATGAAAGACCTTGTCTCAAAAGCAAAGTGGGAAATGAAGTACAACATTTGAGTCTGTCCCATGACCTCCACAAGAGTCATTCACAGTGTGAGTGCCTGAGTGCAAAAGGCCCACAGAGATAAACAGGTTCTCAATAGGGAGCTTAGTTCTATAGATTGCACCTAGTTTTCTCTTCGCCCTTCATCATTTGGTGTTCAGTTCACATGAAATCTCATCTGTATACTCACACAAGGACTCCTTAGTGCCAGCACTACCAACATTTCAAGTGAGACAATTTGTGGGTAAGATTTGCCCCTGTGCATTGCATAGTGATTTCTAGGATTCCAGAACTTTCCAGTGGCTGTCTCCAGATTCTGCCAAAGGAAGGATAAAAACCGCCCCAAGTTTACAACACTCAGATGTACAAAGAAGGGGTTTGTTGAATAGGATATATATATGTGTGTGTGTGTGTGTGTGTGTGTGTGTGCATGTATATATGGCTCTGGACAGATGGCTCGGTGGCTCAGAACCCTATATGCTCTCCCACAGGACCTGAGTTCACATGACTGCTCAAAACCATCTATAACTCCAGTTACAGTGGATCTGATCCTCTCTCTTGGCCTCTCAGTCACTACATATATGTAATAACATACACTGATGTAGGGGAACACTTACACACATAGAATAACCTTTAAATAATCTTTAAAGATCACTAAACATTAAAAGAAATCTATTTAGGAGAATAAACTACTTTTGGCTAAACAATTCGTTCAGGCATCCAGTCCCAGAGTTTTGTGACAACACTCACCAGTCGTGCATGTGTTACCGCATGCAGATTACAAAGGCACACACAAGTGCCTCTAACATTGCCATGGCAGCTACAAGTTGGGTTGATTTCCTGGTAGTTGTTCCCTAGTACATAACACTTTCTCTTGAAGAATTTATTTGGATTTGTTTAAATAGATGCCTATGTGAAAGGGCTAGGCTTTGTTTTTGTGCTTGGTATATACATGTGTGAGCATGTACAAGTGTGTTTGGGATTACGTATACATGTACATATATCTATGTACTTATATGCCTGCATGTGTGAATGTGTGTATGTGATGTGTCTCTATGTGGTATGGTGTATGTGTATGAATGTATCTATGATGTGTGTATGTATGTACATTCAGGTTTAGGCCAGAGTTCAACCTCAGATGCCAACCTGAGGAGATACTCACCATGGTTTATGAAACAGGCTATCTCAGGACCAGACTCACTGAGTAGAGTAGGCTGATTGTTCAGTGAGCACGGGCATCTTCCTGTCTCCCACTGCTGAGACTCCAAGGGTACACGATCACTGAGCTATCTCCACAGACAGTGTCTGTAAGGCATGGTATGGACATGCAGCATGGGCATACACACCGTGGCCCTCCTGGTATGGCCTAAACTGGGAGGTTCAGTAAATTTCCCTGGTGCTTCTTCGGTTTGAATAGAGCACACACACAGCAGGATGGCGGGATTAGATTAAGATACGGCTCTGTCTACCCTTCCTGGTATATTTCCTGTTCTAAGTGACTCGGACTTGAATGGCAGTTTCAGAACACGCTGGGAAGGATGAAGTGTCATTCTTATTTGACAGATGGGATTAGAGCAGATAGAACAAAACCACATTAAATTTCCCCCCACAGGTTCTTCCCGTGAGTGCCTGTTTAGCTGGTTGGTTTCTTTATACTTCTACTCTCTGCGTTCCCCACAGAATTTCCTTGCAAACTGTGTCAATCCAATTTTCATTGCTTTCATTTTTAATATTCCAATTGGAACATTTTACAAAAGAGACCATCAGTGCTAAAATGCAGCCCATGGTTTCTCTGTTTAAGAGGGTGACAGTGGGCTGGTGTCATATCACTGTATGAGGCATGAGACTGACACTTTGTTGAGTAGCCCTGGTTACTCTGCCCACTGCCTCATGAACAAAATCTGTCAAAGACCTAAAAGGGATTATTAAAAGCTAACCAGATCTTCCAGAGCAAAGGACTGCAGCGTCTAGGTACAAATGCCCTTCATTCTTGGAAAGCAGACATCACTTGAACTTCCCTTAGGCATATTTACCAAGATGTGGCATTGTGCTTCTCTCCTCCAGAGTCTCATCTCTAGCTTCCTGTGAGCTTGGTGGACCCTTTTTGCATGGTCAGAATGCCAGCATCAGCTTCACATCCATCCATGCTGTCAATAAACAGCTGCTACATTACTACAGTGCACCAGGCTGCCTCCTACTCAGCAAGGCCATTGTTCCCTGAATCCACATTGAACTAGCAGTCCAAAGAGAGAGGGAGTTAAGGAATGCGTCGTTCTTCTCAGTGTGGGCTTCCATACACTGTAATTGATAGCCTCATGAATTCCAAAGGCTCACAGTTCAAAATCAAGGATGTCATTTGGTTTCTGTAAGAGGGCCCCTACTTTGACTACCTTCCTGTATATCCCTGGTAGCTCTTCCCCCTCTGTGTGTGTGTGTGTGTGTGTATGTGTGTCTTTGTGTGTAGGACTGTGTAAGGGGAGAGGGTAGAAGAATGGGCTCTTAGGTATCTGTTTTTAATAGAAATCACAAATTCTCTCCAACCAAGGACCCACCCTTTCTACGCTCTTTTGCTTTAATTGTTTCTTCAGAGGCCTGTTTTCCAATATGGTCATGGCAGAACTGAAGATTTCAATGTATGAACTGCAAAGGTGGGAGATACATTCAACCCATAGCAGATATATATATATTTTTGAGAAACTTTCTGCTGCTTCAGTTACAGAGCAAAGAAAAGTAATAAAGAAGATTATACACACACACACACACACACACATATATGGAGCCAGAGATGATAGTTGCTACACTAGCTACATGCACGTAAAGAATCCGTGGATGAGAGTGCAAAGGGACAGGGCTGCAGAAGCTGGGAAGCCGTTCGCGCAGACAGATTTTCCACCGTGCTGCTCAGTGGAAATAGGAACAACAGGATCACGGGGAGGGGAAGATTCCAGAATCCCAGGTGTGATAGCAGTGGATAGGGAAAGGATTCGGAGAGGCTGGCAGTAGACTTATTGTCAGGCCTGGTGAGTAGATTCTGCCCTCATTGCAATGAGACATACTTGAAGGCTGTGAGGCAGATGCCTAAAGGTAAGATGCTTTGAGGGACAAAACAGAATTATTGAGTGACGTTTCAGGGTACTGTCTGAAACACATAGGTACACATAGAAAATGTTCAGTAATCTTTTTAAAGCAGAAATCAGAGGGCTGGAGAGCTGGCTCAGTCGCTGAGAACATGTGCTGCTCTTACTGAGGAGCTAGGTTTGGTTCCCAACACCCAAGCCAGGTAAGCTCACACCTACCTGTAACTCCAGCTCCAAAACTTTCTATGACCTCTTCTGGCCTTTGTGGACACCTGCCCACACATGGTACACATACAGACAAGCAGGCAAACACACATATACATATATAAAAATAAAAAAATAAAAAGTACAAAGATGGATATTTTGTGTGCAGCATCATTTTTGTAAGACACATGTGAGAGCTGGGTGAGCTGGACATCTGTGAGCCCAGCACTTGGTCAACAGAAGCAGGAGAATTCACAAGCCTGTCTCTCTTCTGCATAGTGAGATCCTAGCTCAAAAACAGTGTCTCCTGTATGGTGTGGTGGCACATACCTGCAAACCTAGCACCAGGAGGCTGAGGATGGAGGATCAGGAATTCAAGGCTAGCCTCAGTTACTTAACGAGTTAATGGCTATCTTTAGATGACATGACCCCCATTTCCAAAACCAATCCTTCAGAGCAAGGTATAATCCTGAGCATATAAACATCTACTTCTTCATATGATCTATAGATTAAATCTAGAGTATATAGACAATACATATGTATGCGTGGCAGTATATTTGCTCTTTGGGGATATAACTCTATGACTGTGTCAGACACCCACAGTAACCTGTGTTTGAGGAATTACTGCACCCTCACTCCTTCTACAACCTGACTATATCAGCCTCTGACTCACCTCCTGCCTCTGTGGCTTTGCCTTTTCTACATTGTGATATAAACAGGATGTGTAGACTTTGCAGTGTCTTAGGTCATCTTCCCTTGAGAGCCTGTGCTGACAATGCCAGTGGTTACAGCCGTCTCGCCTTGTTCATAGATTTCACACTCCCCGAGTCCACCAACTACAATAAAGAATATTTGAAAAGATATGCAGGTACATACAGACATCGTACTCCTGACTCTATCCTCCAGAAAGTATGGTCAGCATGTTCATATCAGTTATGATATATATATATATATCATATATATATCGAGAGAGAGAGAAGAGAGAGAGAGAGAGAAGGAGAGAGAGAGAGAGAGAGAGAGAGAAATATTATAAGTAATCTAGAGTTAACGTGTGGTAATTCAGGGGTATATGCAGAATGAGAACACTACACTGCCTCATGAGAAAGAACAAAATCTCTGTCTTCCAGTATCCACAGCTACGGAATGTGGAGCCTCTCTTTCATGGATGATTAGGATGGCTGTATTTACTTCTTTTGTTCCTTAGTGGTGTTCCATTGTATGCATGCACCACCATCTTTGCACAACTTTTAAATGACATCTGGTTGTTACCAACTTGGGGCAACTATGAATAGATGTTCTGTCCATGTTTGCACTAAGGGCTTTGTATAAACAAGTTTTCATTTATCTCACTTAGAAAGAGTAGGGTCCTAGGTAGTATGCATTTGTGTTTATGCTGAAGAGAAACTGCTCAGACTTTTTTCTAGACAGTTGTATCCTTTTCCATTCCCTCGAGCAGGAGGGTTTCACTTTCTCTGTTTCCTTCTCAGGACTTACATTTGTGTCTTTTGTTGTATGTCCTAGTAGGTGTGTACCAAACGTCCCTTTAAAAGCATCAGTATTTGTAAACAGTCATCAGGTGTAATATGATTATAATGCTAAATGGATTAGTTGTTTGTTTGTTTTTTTCCCCATCTACATATTTTTTTAAAAATCCAAAGTATATGTCCTTAAAAACTCTTTGGTAGGGATTGGAAAGATAGCTTAGCAGTGAAGGAAGGTCACTGTTCTTACAGAGGACCTGAGTTTCGATGCCAGCACCCATATTAGAAGACTCCAGTTCCAGGAGATCCAAAACCCTCTTCTGACCTCCCTGGGAACTGCACTCACAGGTGCACGTAGCCACAGCCACATATGCACATAATGAACTAAAAAGAAATCTATCCTTTTAAAATCATTGATAAAAACCGAAATAAGTTTCATGTAAATAAGTTTCTAATAAAAGCATTCAAGTCACTAATCCTTGCTTTGAATCACTCACTGCTTGAATCCTGGCAACCTAAAATCTTAGGTTTTCTGTAATCCAGCAGAAGTACAATGTGACTGTTTTCAAAATCCTGAGAGTTAATTGATATATTGTCCTCCTAATTATAAAATGGAGGTCATGATTGATTTTTGTTGTGCATTTAGCAAAGCTTTAGCCCTTATTTCTCCCAACTGATAGCAATGTGAGTGGAATTGTCTTTTGGGGGGTGACCTTGTCTTATTTGTTCCATGTTCTACTTCGGCCTTTCATGTAATTGTAGCTCTGTGGGAAGAAACAGTTTAAATCCTGCTGAAGAAGTAGGTCAGCAGACACCTGGTGGGTGCTAGGCCCGTCTCACCTGTCTACAGGTGTGCCGCTGCTTTTCTTATCTAGAAATTTCTCCTTGGTGGAAGATGAGGTTCTGCCCTTAGATCTGTGAGTTTCTAATTTCACCCAGGGTCATTTTCTAATTGTGCTGTGAAGGTTCCAGAAGGTCAAGGAAATTAACTGCTCCCTGCAGGCCCTTAGAGTATGTCCCATAATCCTATTTTCTACACTACTTCCTTGATCAAATCCAGAAAGTTCTCCTTTCAATCCAGACCCAGGCCATCCTCTTTTTCCATCTTCTTTTTCCATGGAAAAAATTTTGTCTGCAGGAGGCATGGACACTAGCACAAAATATAATAGTGGTTCTCCACCTTCCTAATGCCACAACCCTTAAATACAGTACCTCATGTTGTGGTGACCCCCAAACATAAAATTATTCTTGTTGCTACTTCATAACTGTATTTTTGCTACTGTCATGAGTCATAATATAAACATCTGATATATAGACTATCTCATATGCAACCCCCGAGAAAGGGTTGTTTGACCTCCAAAGAGGTTGCAACACAGGAGTGGAGAACCACTGATCTAGAACGTCCTAGGAATAAACTTTTATTTCCTGAACAGATGTGATTGCTGTGGGCTATCACTGGCCATCCTTACAAAGCCTGGTACCTTCTTCATGAACTGTTCCTGTAGAGGACTCTTGTACACTACGACCTTTTGTGAGGCTTGATCCTGCTCTCTGCCTGTTAGTTACCAACACGGTGGTGTCCACAGTTGACTTAGTAAGATGAAGCTGGCCCTGTGTTCAGCTGATTTGTCCCTCTTGAGAGAATCAGGTATTGAATGCCCACCAGACAATCCTGTGGACAGTTTGGTGGAAAAGCACTTTCCGGGAGCTTTCTTTCCGGATGTGCTTGGCAGAGGCGGATTACAGGCCAGACATGCAGCTGCTTCATGAATCTTTTTGTTGTTGTTTTCTGTTCACAGATTTTATTCTTCACCGTACAGTCTCGCAACCAACCGCATGATCCCACAGACATCTATCACGCCGTTCATTGCCGCCTCCCCTGTCTCCACTTACCAGGTACGTCTGTTCTTCTGTACCTCAAGTGAGATCTTCTTTGCCAGTGTCATGCTACTGAGGGCCTAAAAGGGCATGACAGAATTAAGAGAAAGATTCCTGGCCTACACAGTAGCCACATCTGAATATGAAAATGCTCATGTTAAGGATTAGGAATTAGAGCAGGCTTCCTGGCTTCCCAGGGTGTATTTGCATCTGTTCGCTAAATAATCAAGTCTGGCCTGCTTTGCTTCCTTCCCGCCTGTGTCAGCATAGCTCCTTCAGTGCTGGGGAAAGATCCTGTCTGTTCTCTGCTGTTTTGGTTTCTCACATTCCACAATGGGTCGTCTTGGATAAACACCTTTGTGGAGATCCCATTTTATGGAGATCCCTTTCCTTACTTCACGGGTGGCTTGCCATTGTCATCTCATTGGGTTGTTTTTTTATTTTTATTTATTTTTTGTTTTTTTTCTTTTTGGTCACACTTATCCTGGCAAAAGATACCAAATGGGACCTCCTGATGGGAAGGCAATCAAAGCAGTAAAACATGTTTCTTCTTCCTGCTCTTTACTTTCTTTCTTATTCTTAGAAAGATCAGACTTTGGGGTCCCAAGTGTTGAAATGCTGGGGCATTAGAGTCCCTGTGTGTCCTAAACCAGGTGTCCTAGCAAAGGACACCACATGCTTCCCACAGAACTCAGTCCTCATCCTGTTCTGGTGAGCTACCTACCAGCCACGCCAGTCACTCCCTCCATTCTCTTCACTGACTGTTACTCTTCTTCCAGGCTTCATCATAAAATGCCTGTGAGTGTCACATAGGGAGAGAACGCAAACAGGGAGGGACTGAGAATGTTCAAGTGTGTGTACCTGTGATTTCCTTGTAGTAGACAAAATGTGTGTGTGTGTGGGGGGGGTGTTTCTAAGTGGGCAGGAAGCCAGCGTTGCCTGCTGCTACTAATCCAGTGCCATTTCCCTGGCTCATTCACTCCATACACGTCCCAGGAAGTCCCATCTGTCAGAGCATCACAATCCACATCTATATGCATTTCCCCTACCCAACGAGGACCCTAGAAGCACACCATTCCTTTCCGACACCCAGGCTCTTGAGGCAAGATTCCCACGCCAACAGGGTGGATTTTGTGTTGTTGTTTAAATTGCATGAAGTGTTTCCAGAGTGGCTGGCTTCTTAATTGCCTTCTCTTGGGACCCATGAGGCTGTGTGCAGATGTGTTTCAGTTTTGTTCTTCCTTTACGCCTGTGTGTGTGTGTGTGTGTGTGTGTGTGTGTGTGTGTGGTGTCTTTTTTTAATCTTGACCCCTGCTGCAGCCAAGACCACCCACTGAGTCACAGCATGGAATACTTAGGTGTCATGAATAAAATATCCACAGAAAAGTGATTATCTTCTTCCAAATAAGATTACAACAATCCCCCCATGTTGCTAATTCTTACTTTGTGCAACTTAAAAAAAAAACTGAAGTATATTGGCAGTTTTCAGGGTGAGATTATATAGTAAAATAAAATCACCCTGGCTTTCTAGATGATGATCCACTCACACATTTTCTCATTTGGAGGACACATGGCACTACTTTTAGAAGAGTCAGTGGCTGTTCTGTACATTTTTATCCACAGCACCAGTTGTCATGAGAGAGGATAATACTGATATGTTTAAGTTGGCCTCAACCTAAAGCATTCCTCCACACTTCCTGTTGTATTTCTTCCTGACACTAATTCTGCTGCTTGGCAAGCTCTAAGATGGGTCACCTGAGCATGTGAAGCCGCGGTTCATGGTTCATAACGGGACAAATGGGAGTCATAGCCAGCAAACTTCGATTCTCTCAGTGTTTTTCGGGATGCCCCAGGGAGCTGACCTACAGATAGTCTCTGGGCACTTTTAGGACTTTGGCCTTCAACTCTGACTTCAAAATAAAGTTTCAGGATTCAGCCATGGGGGCTGAGAAAGTGGCTTAGTCAGCAAAGCGTGTGCAGTCCTCAAAACCTACAGAAAGAGAAGGTGCTGTGGTACAAATCTGAAATCCCAACTAGGGAGGCAGAATCAAGCAGATTTTGGGGTTCACTGACCAGTCAGCTTAGGCTACTTGGTAAGATCCAAGCTAATGAGAGACCCTGTCTCCAAACATGAGGTAAATTTTATCTTATGAACAACAGCTAATGCTGTCCTTTGGTTCTACATGCACACTTACAAATACAAACACACACACACACACACACACACGCACACACACGCATACAGAGCCTGTCCTATGTGGGCATTGCGTCCAGCCACCTAGCTGAGGAATTGCCAAATTAATCAGGACCCAGAATTCCCATCTCCACTTCCCATGACCTAGTGCAACATCACTGAACACAAGAACCCAGTTCCCTCTGTGATTGCCTTGTCCTAATGACTGCTGTTTGATGCATAGGTCCAGAGCACTTCATGGACGCCTCATCTGCCATACATTATGCAACCAACAGTAAGTGTTCTCAGTCACCTGAGGCTCAATATTTCTATTCTCCAAGTGCAAGCTTGTGTACTGCATAGTGGCTTTGGGGTGGAGCTTCGGTCATATCCTAGAACTCATTCAGAGAGCCACTTTCTTCAGAAGCACAGTGGCCACACACAGAAGCATGGGCGATAGGCAGCTAGCAACAGAGGCAGAGACAGGCAGAGACAGAGATTTGTATAAAGGAGGGCTTCCACTTCAGTAAGAACCTCAGACAGAACTCTTAACAATTAATCCTGAAATGTGAAGAAAAAGCATTTTGGATCCCCATTCTTTCTGTTATGTTTTCCTATTCCTGATGTAGTATGATAGGCTCTGGGGATATTTTGGACCATCATGGCCAAGTGCAGACTCCACAAAATGCACTTGTAATACCTATTAAGAAACGATAGTGTATGGACAGCAAAGTAGGTAGATTTTCATGTTAATGACCACTTGGCATTCTATTCTTTACTGGAAAAAATAATTTCCTATAAAACATTCCCAGTACTTTTTACTTGCTGAATTTTCCATTTGTGGTTCCTTTCCTCAGTCCCCATTGAGAAGTAAGATGTATTCCAGAAGAGCCTAGAATGCAGCAAAGGATTTCTTTGATCTTTGTTTTATTTTTACAGTTTTTATAGCTCTATAGGAGAGGAAAGGAGGAAGGGAGGGAGGGAGGATGAACAGACAGATGCACAGACAGACTGAAAGAGAATATTTCAACAGTGCCACACTTATTGGAGTATGAGAGAGAGGTCAGAACCGTAGACAGAGAGCTGTGTTGTGTGGCACATGTCTGTGTTTCCTTCTGTATCACTTAACAGTGTTTTGCAAGAGGAGAAACCGTAAGTGAGAGAAAATGTAAAAATGACCATCATGATTATTATCTTCATTATATACATTTATTCCTTTTAAATATCTTACTTATATAAAGCAGCCATAGCAAAGACCAGGAGATGAAATGTACACACACACACACACACACACACACACACACACACACTTTCTGAACTCCAAACATCAGAGAATATGGTTTTCAAATAGATAAGTTGCCTTTTTTCTTTTATTTTTTCATTATTTAGCTATTTTAATATTTTTTTATTTTTTTAAATTTTTATTAATCACACTTTAATCACTTTGTATCCCTGGTAAACCCTTCCCTCCTCCCCATCCAGTCCCACCCTCCCCCTTCTCCACGCATGCCCCTCCCCAAGTCCACTGATAGGGGATGTCTTCCTCTCCTTCCTTCTGATCCTAGTCTATCAGGTCTCATCAGGAGTGGCTGCATTGTTTTCTTCTGTGGCCTGGTAATGCTGTTCCCCCCTCAGGGGGAGGTGATCAAAGAGCAGGCCAATCACTTCACTCAGCAGTAAAAAAAACCAAGGAAATCATGAAATTTGCAGGTAAATGGTGGGAACTAGAAGGGAACATTCTGAGTGAGGTATCCCAGAAGCAGAAAGACACACAGGGCATATACTCATCAGTGGATATTAGACATATAATATAGGATAAACCTACTAAAATCTGTACACCTAAAGAAACTAATCAAGAAGGAGGACGCCAGCTAAAATACTCAATCCCCATTCAGAAAGGCAAAGAGGATGGACATCAGAAGAAGGAGAAAACAGGGAACAGGAGAAGAGCCTGCCACAGAGGGCCTCTGCAAGGCTCTACCTTGCAGGGTATCAAAGAAGATGTTGAGACTTATGGCCAACCTTTGGGCAGAGTGCAGGGCATCTTATGTACAAAGTGGGAAATAGTAAAATCTAGAGAGGACAGGAGCTCCACAAGAACAACAGAACCAAGAAATCTGGGCATAGGTGTCTTCTCTGAGACTGACACTCCAACCAAGGTTCACTGATGGAGGTAACCTAGAACCCCTGCACAGACATAGCCTTTTTTCTTTTAAAAAGGATCTTTCCATATTGCCCCTAATATTTCAACAGTTGTCTCTTTATTTATTTTTTTACATACTTCAGTGTATGTATGTATGTATGTAACCACAGAAATTGGGGTTGCAGTTTGCAAGTCCCTCCATTTTCCCTTACTTATACATCCTGAGCTCATCTCGCCTTTGTTCTATAAATTATACCAATATGTCCAATCCAGAGCAAAAATCCAGGCTCCCTGTCCAAGTCATGAGATAAAATTCAGCCTGTTCTGCCAAAGCAATATATAGCCTAGCACAGACAGTGCCAGCACAGACAGAGAGAGAGCACAGAATGCTTGGCAAGCTCTAGAGGGAGACTGTCCAGCATGAACCAATAACCTTCTAAAAATGTGTTCACCTACAGAGTAATAATGCTAGTATTTCTGAGGCAGGCACCATCACATTGTGGCCAAAAGGAATGCACAGCTGCAAAACTGAACACCTTTCCAGATGTCAGAGCATGGATGAATCCCCAGTTCAGTTCTTCAACTCTTAAAAGAGGGAGGTGGAAGAGAGCAAGAGAGAGGAGAAAATGGTTGTATGGATCTTTATTTCAACTAGAACTAGGGACTAAAACCAACGCATTCTGAGTCTGCCTCCCCCATCCCAGCAGATCTTCAGCTCTGTCTAAATGTGTGTTTATAGCATGTCTTTCTTTCTCAAACAGTAGGTGTGTGTGTGTCTGTGTGTGTGCATGTGCGTATGTGTGTGCGTGTTTTTAACGTGTCTCTTTGGATTTTGCTAGCTGTGGCTTCTGGTCAGTGCTGACACATGTCTTCCCGTGACTGAGCTTTGCATCATGGTTGGGCTTGGTCTCTGAAGCTAACATGTGAGGTCTTCTGGGTCCAGTGGCTTCCGGGACAAAGGATTGCCTGGACCACCCACCACTTTGTTTTCTGAAAATGAGCTAAACAGTGTCTTGGCAACACTGTGTCATCAGCCTCCCAAGAGCATGTTTTATGGTGTCTATACTGTGCAAGGAACTTGACCAGCTAACCTGAGGTTTCCATCAAGGCAAGAGTTACACTGGTCCCTCCCCGTGATACTAAAGTGTAAATGTAGCTCAGCTATCCGAGGCCAAGAAACAGACTAACTGGGGCTGGCAAGACTGAGCAAGTTGATGACTGATTGTGTCGATTCTTGGCTGGGAAATCTTTCTCACTCGTGGGAGTTGGGCAGCAGATTAAACTTTCCTTGTCCTCGCTTGACTATAGTAATATCTAAATAATTATGGATTTTGCCCATTAAATGAAACATAATATCAATGCTTTGAAGTATGTCGTGGCAAACAACAAATTCTCAACAAATGGTTAGTATTGAGTTGGAATATAGTTGTCTAATCCTATTTTAAGTAATATCATTTGTAGAAAATGGGTGTTTTTTTAGAACTAAATCTAAGGATAACAACAGTCAACCTTTTCTAACATATTAGGGACTATTTAAATTTTGTAACAGTAAGTTTGATACACAAATAAGTAAAATTAATTATAACTACTTATTTTATTTCCTAATTAAATTATTTAACATCTAATTCTTAAAGATAATAGCTATTAGGCATGCTTTTATCACTCAGTGGAGCTTGATTTACAGCATGTTCACATTGTCAATATCCATGTCTCAACTATCTGATTCCAATTTATTTTCAATTCCTCCCATTGTCCTGATTAGCTTTAAATGTCAATTTGACACAGCCTGGAATCCGCTGAAAAAGAGTCCCAGCTGAGTAATTATCTACATCTGGTTGGTATGTGGGATTTGTGTAAGGAATTGTCTTCATGGATAAGTGATATAGGAGGGGCCAGGCCACTATGGGTGATGGCATTCTCTGGGTAGGAGGCCCTGGACTGTAAAAGAAAACTAGCAGAACATCAGGTGGAGCAAGCAAAAAAAAAAATGCGCCAGAAAACATTGTTCCTCCATAGTTTCTACTCTGACTTCCTTCAATGGTGGACTGTGGCCCATAAGTGCAAGACAAAACAAAACAAAACAAAACCCTTTGCATACCTAAACTGCTTTTAGTCATGATGTTTGTCATAGCCACAGAAAGGAAACCAGCGCATACCTCTTTCACACACTCTGTCTCCATAGGTATACAGACGTGCAAGCCTCTCTGTGGTGGTGACTCCTCACATTGTCATGGTGTGTACTAACTCTCAGGTGGGCACCAGGTGCCTCATCCTGACCCAGAGTCCTTGAGATTTTATTTGGGGGAACCCTGTGACCTCAAAAAGGATAGTAATTGAAAACTGAATAGTGCTTCCGTGAAGGCATGAAGCTTTAAGGTAGAACCCAAGTTCTGGGCCCTTTTGCCTGAATGGTTAAATCAGAGCAGTAGTGATTGGTAAATGAGAAATGAAACTGTGGAGAAGGGTGTGGGTGGTGGGCAAGTGTGTGCATGAGAGAAGGAAAAAAAAGTGGGCACCACTGCCACATGCCTGACAAGAAGGAACTGGAGGGAAAGGCTTTCTTATGGCAACTTGAGGTGAGGGCAGCCTTTTTTCTGGCAACTTGAGGTGGAAAGGCGTCCTTCTGCCAACTCTGGGAGAAGGCTTTCTTCTAGCTTGTGGGGTAGAGAGATACACTTGACCTTGATGGGGAGGTCATGATATCAAGAAAGATTCTTGCTCTGGAGAGAACAGGGCTTGCTCATATATCCAATCCGAAAGCAGAGGAGCAAAATGTTGGTGGCCTGCCTACTTCCTCTTCACACTTTTTTGTTGTGTCTGAGAGCCTACATCAGAGGATGGCACAAGCCATATTTATGGGGGGAGGGTACCCCCTCCTCCATTCCTCTCAAGAAATACTTTCATGAATATACCCAAAGTGAGTTTCACCCAGTCCTAGGTAGTTTTTAAGCTAATCAAATTGACAACCCCAGTTGATTACACTAGCTTGCCGAGGCCTGCTGTTCAAGTTTGCTTGTCTTCAGCTTTAATTTTCTAAACACTGTACATTTTCATTAACTTGGAACAAAGGCTTCTGGGAGATGGGATTGAAGTCTTCTCTCATGGGTCATAGCCAGTGTTCTTATGTTCATACAAGGAAACAGTTCATAGTTCACTGGATGCTTTGGAGTGTTTTCAAGTCCCACTTAGGAAAGGCAACCATGTCTGCTTGGGCTGGTTGCTATCACACAGGTGACAGGTGACTGTGAGCAACTTTGTCAACCTGTTTGGTTATCTCTGCATCTCAGCCCAGGGCTCTTGACCGTTCTCTGAGATCTCAGCACCACACTGACAGGCTGACACACCTGCTCTCTAAGCAGCGCAAGCAGTAGGGAATGCCACATGAACGCACAGCGGACAGATCTGTGCTCCCATGCATGCCTGTTTTCTTGACTCCATACTGCTGACCAGGTGAGAGAGAAAAAAAATGATTGTTCCCAAGAGAAAGCAGTTCCCATTGCCTTCATATCTATTTAGGCTCCTTTGAATCATACATCTCCTGTTCTTCATGCTATAAGCGTTACTTCATCTCAAGAAGAAAGGTCACCTTTCTTTTTACTTAATTACAATCTGGTTATCTACTTACAGCTGTACAAGAAATGTAAGATGCCCTTGTTGCAGCTTCCACAGACCTGTCACCATGCTGACTGCATGGTAATATTTCATGATGAGCAAACCCTGGGTCTAGGGCTGAAGAGCAAATGGCAACTTTCCTTTGGCAACAGAGCTGTTTCTGGAAGCCAGGACAATGAATTTTAGCCTTTTTTGTCTGCTCAATTTCCAGAGGTGTTTTCTGACAGAGCATAGCCCAAGACTTGGAAAGAACATTGCATTTGTGTTCCAAAAGCACTGTTTTTGTGCACCTTTTCTTTTGTGCCAACACCCGAACAGAACAAAACATCAAAACTTCATGTTTTCATTACTCAAGTGTCAGAGTGAGGCATTTTTAGTATCTGCAGAAGTAACCTAGCCATGAAAATACATGTACTCACATGAAACAGTTCCCAGCACGGTAAGAACAACTAACTTCTAAGCCGTGTGTTACTGCTTCTAGCAGAGCGGAATTTAAAAGGGTCGGAGCAGCCTATTGGGAGCCATCTTCTCTTCTGTGCCTTTCCCTACATCTCCAAGTGAGGGGGGCATGAAGAAGGCACTTTCCACAACAGGGCACTGACCTTCTCTGCTGTAAGCACACAGCTGGCTTTGCTGCTGTTGGACGGAACTCTAAAATTCTTTCTACAACACCTTTTCAAAAATGAATCTTAGGTGATCTACAAACAGCCACAGGAGGTCTACACTTCAACCTTGTGTAGAGAGTGAAAGAATTTGCAAGTAGGATTCCTTCATGCACAGACTTTCTTCTTTAGAAATCACCGTTATGTTTTACGTAGTCAAAGAAGGATCTATAATAGCCATACTTTTTGTGGTAAATGATTGGGTTTATTAAGTATGGAGAAAGCCAAGGTAAAGAATAAATAGAAAGAGATAGATAGATGGAAAGATAGATGATAGATTGATAGATGGATAGATAGGAGAAAGACAGACAGACAGACATTGGATCCAGCATTCAGAGCTTCTAGCTGGGGAAACTGCCTGTGGAAACCCCTTTAAGGCAGACAGCTGGAGTCTAAGGCCAAGCCGAGTGCCCACCTCCCTCTGCGGGGCTTCTAAATAGATGAACAAAGAGCAGCAGACAGAGATGGCACTGGCTGCTCACAATATCCAGAAGAAACTGACTACGGAAGTTGAAGTGGTGGTCAGCTAGAGTTCCCGACTGAACTTTCTCTCACTAGCTGCCGATCGGCTTCTCTCTCCCACAGAACGCACTGTTACATCATGGGATAAACACAGTAACCTCTGCTGGGAGTGTTCAACCTCCCCTTGTTCTCACAGCTGTGGTGGTTTTGCTCTATGGCTGTTTTACATTTTTTTTTCTTTCACATTACAGAGTCAGGGGACTAGCCCATCTGCAGATAAGGGGCTTTGGAGGACACACAACATAAGCGTACTTAGGTATGAAATGGCGCTGTGGGAATCAAAATGCCCACTCTCCGGGAACTCGAACAGCTCATGACAGCCTACCAATACATCACACAGTGTCAACACTATTACACCACCCAGGCAATTTTAATCATATGAAAATACATGTTTATGTACTTAATGTGCATATTTTCAACATAAGACAAGTTTGATCTCCAAGCTTTGGGTTACAGTTTTTTTTCTTTTCTCCACTCATAGAATTGTGTTAGTTTTTTGTGGCTGTAACAAAATACTTGATTTTGGTATGACAAGAGAGAGACTGACTTGCTTTGGCTCAACAATCTAGCCACTTTTCTATTGGTGTGCTAAGACAGTGTGACCAACACAACTTACAAAAGGCATCATTAATTGGTTAATTGGGAGCTCTCTCTTTCAGAGGGTCAGAGGCCAGGACCATCATGGCAGGGGCCTGGCAGCAGGTAGGCATGTGGGTGCTTCAGCATAGCTGAGAGTTCGCATCTTAAGACACAGCCACAAGGTAGTGCCAAAGCTGCCTGGAAATGGCCTGGATTTTTGAAACCTCAAAGCTCAACCCCAGTGACACGCCTCCTCCCATAAGGCCATGCCTCCTAATCCCTTCCAAACAGTCTCACCATTGGAGACCAAGCATTCAGATATAAGAGTATATAACGGCCTACGGGAGCCGTTCTCATTCAGATCCTCAAATTCATGATTTTCCAGGCTGAGAGTACAAGATAGGCAGCCATGTCTGCTTGGCGCCTGGCTCCCTCGCCCTGGCATCAGAAGGCTCCGGAGAGAACCTCCACCTCAAGTTTAATCCATACATTTAACATTCCATTTCAGCTTCATTAGAATGTGCCCTCTTGTTCATTAGCATCATGGGAAAATTATTATTAAGTATGTTTGTCTTTAATCAGCTGTATACATTGGGCTTCCTCCAAAATCTTTTGAGAAATCAGTTGTATCCACCATAATTTTAATCACGTATATTATAATTGTATAATTTAATTTTTTTGCACTGAAGGCTTTGTCATGGACTGCATTTAATCAGAATATAAACTTCTTTAAAAACATATTTCCAATTCTACCCATTAATATTTTATTCATTATTCTGGCATCAGGTTTAATTACTGAGATTAATAGGGGCTATGTCATTTTACATGCCCTTGTCTTAGTCAAGTTTTAATATCACAACTTCAAATACCTTCATACATATAATTTGAAACATTACTTGTTCCTTAAATTCTGTAAAAAAAAAAGTGTATAGGAAATGTCTGTTTTTGAGGGTTTCAGGTGACTCACTGGAACACCACCTCAGTGTTTGGGAACAGATGTACATATTCTGTCAAACTCCATTTTAAAGAATGCTTCATAACTTCTACCTAATTCATAGAAGACTCAAATATGTAGCCCACTTACAGATTTGTGAACATTCTACATGAATCTTACAAACTGTCAGATTGTCACATCATTAGGAGGCATGCAAGCAGCCCTAATTGAATGCCCTAGGTCACAAAATAAAGAGAGGAAAGTAGAAGGTAATGAGCAATGAAGGACAAAGAGACTACAGATGAAAATGGGAGACATATGATAAAAATACATACATACATAAAGTCACAATCACTTAAAAGAATTATAGAGGATTTAAAATAACGTATAAACAAAAGAAATTGATAGTTACAGATAAACATGGAGTTTTTAAAAATCATGGAGTTGTTTTTAGGATCTTTATTGTGATAAAATATGATGAAACACTTTCCTCAAGTTTTCCTTATTCAGTCAACCCTTCCCTTCTTGAGGGCTCTGCTGTAATAGCCAATTACTTCTCATGTTACACAGCTCAGAGATTTGGGTTCAATGAGAAAGATCAACAATTTAAAATAATGGAACATCAGATATATGTGGAATGCCCTCTTGATATTGGAAACTGAGGAAATGAAACTTTGTAAAAACCATCTTTTCTCAAGATGCACAACCCCTTCATAGAGGAAATGTACATGCATTTAAGAATATTTAATTAAAAGTATACAGTTGAAAAACATCTAATGTTTATTATATGAAGAAGTGGGAGATGCATTTTGAGAGCAGAGAAGAAAAATAAATGAATATTACCTAATGGGGTGATGTCTGTAAGTGTTAAAAAATAAGGTGTACTAAGTGAAATTAATATACAGAAGAATGGGAGAGGATCTCAAGGAATGTCATTCCTCTTGAGTAAGTCAGATGTCTGCTCTGGGGTGAGAAAAGGATTTGGACGAAAACACAAATCCTGGTCCTGTTGGAATGAAATGTTCATTTAATCAATTTTGCAGAATGTGACACTTTAAAAAAGATGCATGCATTTATTATTTTTGTGTTTATGGGTGTTTGGACTGCATGAGTTTACATGCACCAAGAACATGCAGTTCCCATAGAGGCCAGAAGCCAGCAGAGAATCCACTGGCACTGAAGTTTTAGGTGATTGTGACCTGCCATGCGGATGCTGGGAGCTGAACTCCAGTTCTCTGCTGGAGAAGCTGGTGCTCTTAACCATTCAGCCATCTCTCCACACCCTCTCACCTCATTTTTATTAGTTTGGAAATATCAGTGCTATCACCTAGGATTTGGCTTTATTTCATAAAATAGTAAGCTGAATTATAAATTATCTCACTAGACTGTATGAAAACATTATAAATTCCAGTGGTGTAGTATATAAATCAATCACAAGTGTGAAAAACAACTTTTTTTTTGCATCAGGAAAATGTAAAGCTGCTGTACATAAAATATCTTCATACCCATGAAGATGTTTTTGTTGGTAACCTCGACCTTTCAGATAGTTCCCCAAAGGCATCTTGGAGAACACATTTCCTGCTATTTGAGGTCCTTGGCTTCAAAGAACAAGAGCATCGAAAAGCCTTAGTGTCTCTAGAATCTTTTGAAATCTCAAACATGCTTTAGAATTTTTTATATAATTCTCAGACACATCAGGAATGCTCACGCATGCCTGCTGTCTCAACACTCAGGAGCAGAAACCAAAGGACTGTAAGTTCAAGACCTGCCTGTGCTAAAACTGCAAGCTCCTGGCTCAAGTTTCCAAGGGCTGTGTGGGTGGCTCAGAGTAAAGCACATGCCTAGCACATGGAAGGCCCTGGATTTGATCTGAAGAATCTCAGCAGGAAGGTCAGTCTGTTCCAGGTGCTTCAGTCTCTGTGGCCATTGGATATAATTATCAAAACATTCCATCTTCCATGCTATGGAGATTGGTCATTGCACTTGTGCGTACATATCTGTCGTTGTGTGCATTTTTATATTACTTTATTAGGTGTATTAAACATAATAAAGCAGCTCAAAAGATACTCTATTACCTTGTTATAACTTTAGACCAAAAGATACTCTATTACTTTTTATAACTTTAGACACAGCATTAGGGACATAACAGTGAATGATTGAAGGACAAAATTTCACTTATACATGACCTCCTGCATGTCCTTAGCTAGTACTTAGAATCTTTTCATTACTCTGTCATCAACAAACAGGATGTCACCACCTAGCCTGTTCCTTTTAAAGATATTAACATTACTTCCTTAATAATTAACATTAAATATAACTAGGTACATATGCTAACCAGCCTCCTATGAAAGTTTGATCTCCTAAAGTATGTAAAAAAAAAAAAAAACCAGAACCAAAAAAAAAATGCCAATGGCAGACTCTCCAGAAAACAGCAGGCAACCAGGGTAACACATCATCATTTTAGGGCAAATCAGTCATTTTACACATGATGCCAGGGCAACCACAGCTACCAAGGGAGGCACTAAGGGGCTGAGCATGAGAGCCAGGGAGACTCAGAACATGTTCTCTCATACCACAGCAGACTGTGATTCTCACTCGTCTAAGTGCCTGTGAGTTATGTGGATTTGGGGCACTCATTAAAGAGATGATCACAAAGAGGTTCAAATTGTTAGGTAAGCCCGCGCCCTAAATGGTAGATATGTTGTTCTCATTTTCTTGCCTCTTAGAGCACCGTCGGCACACTGTGTTTCTGAGAAGACTGACTGGTGCTGTCTTAGCCTCAGGGCGCCTGATTACTTTGCTCAGGTGATCAGTCTGCACATCACGTCTTCCCTAATGATGTTGCCTGTGTGGGGTTGATAGGTCAGCCAATTAGTATGTATCAGGGAAGAGATGGAAGCAGGCTAGGAGAAGTCCTCGGGTTCATCATATAATATGCTAATTGCTTTCCAGTTGTGGCTCTGTATTAGTCACGCATTGGTGTATTCTCTCACTTTATTTCTGAAACGAGACACTAATATCTGGCAAGTTTGGAAGAAGGAGGACAGCATCCAACCCAGTCTCTTCCTTACCTTCCCTCTTCCTTCCAGAAGGTCTGAAAAGTTAGTAGACACGATCACCAGAAGAAGCAACAATAAGGCAGGATACTGATTGGGTTGAAGAAAAGAAGGCAGAGCTGAAGAGTCATATATTGGAATCTACCCAGGGTCTCATAGTAAAGATGTGTCTCAAAAATAAAGAAGCAGAAACATGGGGAAATAAAAACAAGAATATAATCTAAACTAAGAAAAGGGAACAGTCTCAAAATGGTGGAGATCAACCTGTTACTATTAAAAATATGAGTTGCTTACAAAGGAGCATTTAAGTTTTGTTTTAAATTTTCTGAAACCAAAGTCAAAATGGTTGAAGTAAGAGAATGAGTAATGGAAGAAATAGAAAGAAATAGAAATAGAAAGAAATAGAAAGGAAAAAAGGAGAAGGAAGGGAAGGAGGAAGGAGACACCGTTTCCTTTATTGGTGAAAGGAAGCACATCAAATGGCCCAGAGAAGAGAGTTTTGTCTCTAGTATTCCGTCCTAGACAAATCACACAAGGTGCCGTGATCCCACCTCTCAGCCCAATACCTCAAACAACAGACATTGTGCTATGTTGGTTCTCCATCACTGCACAAAGCAGCTTACAGGAGGAAACGTTTATTGAATCTGAGCTCACAGTCTCAGGCACACTCAGGGCCAAGTGGGTGTTGTTTCTATACCTGTATGTAATGTGTCAGACATAGTGGGAAAGTGGGGACAGACAAGTGATAGGGCAAGTCAGTTCACCACACAGTGTGGGCAGGAGACAAAGTGAACAGGAGGGAGGGGAAAGGGCCACTGATAAATTGCCCTTCAAGAGTGTGATGGCTGTCTTAGTCATCATGACACAATCTAGAATCAGCCAGGAAGAGTCTCGGGGAAAGAACTAGCTGAACCAGGCTGTCCTATGAGAATGTCTGTGGAAGACTGTCCCGATTGTGATCATTGGCATGGGGAGATCCTGGGTTTGGGTGGTAGACTGTATGAAGGGGAGCAGGTGTAAGCATTCAGGTGCTCATTCCTCTCTTCTCTGGACTGAACGTGAGGTAATTCAGTGGTTTACGCTCTGTGGTCTTGACCTCCCAGCATTGATGGGCTGTAACTATGAGATAAAATAAGAAGACCTTTGTCTTCTTTAGGGTTTCCATTGCTGCGAAGAGACACCACGACCGTGGCAATGCTTAAAATGGAAAACACTTAATTGGGGCTATCTCACAGTTTTAGAGGTTTAGTCCGTTATCATCATGGTGGGAGCATGTCTACATGCAAGCAGGCATGGTGCTGGAGAATGAACCGAGAGTTCTGCATCTTGATCCACAGGCAGCAGAAGAGAACTGTGTTCTACACTGGGTGTAGCTTGAGCATAGGCAACCTCAAAGCCCGGCCCCACAGTGCCACACTTCCTCCAACAAGGGCACACCTCCTAAGAGTGCCACTCACCATGGGCCAAACCTTCAAACCCATGAGTCTATAGGAGTCATTTTTATTCAAACCTCCATACCCTTTGCCCTCTAAATTGCTAGTGTCTGAGTAGTTTATTGTGGCAATAGGAAAGAAAGGTAAGCAAAGAACACAGTTCCCAGTGACCTCCACAAATGCCCTTATCTCTCAGTGTGCCACTCCCTCAGGCTTGGTTGTCACCACACAAGCCTTTGAGCAACACTTTACATCTGGTCTGTAATACATGCCTGTAAGGAGACATCTTCTTTTATGAAAAAATATTTTCTTCAGATATATTATCTCTCACAATTTACTGTGAGGTAAGAATGACAGTGTGTACAACTGACCTCATTCATGTTTCAAGTCCCTTTAGCCAGGATTACATTACAGCCACGACATGGTGGCATGCAAGCCAAGGCTGTCTTACCTCTCCATAGAAGAGGCCAGATGATGCTATCATTTTTCTAGTGAAACATCTTTGGTACTTTCTGCCTCAGTAAGTACAAAATCTCAGTTGAGATTTTGTAATCACCAGTGTCTGCTTAGGATACAAATTTTGCCAGTGCAAATTTTATCTAAGATTGTGGTATCAGACTAAAGACCAAGCAGCCATTATTGCTTCATGGCTTATGAAATATATGTGACTTTCAGCACCACTAGAGTCTGATGTGCTTGTCCAAAAGATATGGGGCAGAATGTACTCCTCAGTAGCAGGCAGAAACGATAAGACAGAATTATTGGCTATGGGCTGTAAGAGCACTAGAGAGTCTGCACAGATTGATGACATCACTTTAGCCTTAGCTGGTGCCAACGCATCCTGCTTGATAGTAATTACCCCAAGGTCAATCGACTCCAAAGCGGCACTTGAGAGAATTGACAGCCTGCTCTGGGTTCTATGCGAAGTGTCCTCTGAGGCACAGGTTTTACATGCCAGTCCTTCAGGATGTGCTGCTATTTGGGAAGACTGTGGACCCTTTAGGAGGTGGCGCCTTGCTGGAAAAAGTGGGCAAATAGTGGCAACCATTAAGGTTTGACAGTCCACTTCCTGTATGCCTAGGCAAGCCATACACTTCACTTCCTGTTGCCATGCCTTCCCCACCATGACGTACTCTGTCCTTTCTTAAACTGTAGGTTAAACGAAGACCCCCCTTTCTTTCAGTTGCTTCCTGTTGGGTATTTGGTCACAGGGATGAGTAAAGTATATCAGCAGGAACCAACACATCTCATCACTAAAGAAGGAAAGGTACCTCTCTGCTGACTTTGTTCAGAAGATGTGCATGAAATTAATTGACATCATACTATTTACCTGATTTTTCTTTTAAATGAAGATGATGGAACAAGAGAGGTGGCTCAGTGGTTAAGACTATATGCTGTTCTTCCAGAAGATTGGAGTTTAATTTCTAATCATCGGTTACAGGTGGATTACAACTACCTGTAACTTCAGCTTCTTGGAATCTGATGCCTTCTGGTGTCCACCATGTGCACTTGCACTCATGAACCCATACCCACACAAATATCCATAATCATAAAATAAATCCTCAAAAAATAATCAGTGTTTGTTCCTTCTATGTCATTCAGCACACTGGAAGGGAAATTCCAGGAGAAGGATGAGAAAACTGAGGACAGATGCTGTGGAGGAAGATGTGCCTGTATCCATACTAAAGAGAGCAATATCATTTGCAACATAATTCTCACTTAGCACAGAGGAAAGGAGCCTAATAATTGACTGGGCTCTAAACGATAATCTTACATTCTTTTCAGGCAGCTGGAGAGATGGCTCAGCAATTAAGAGTTCTTGCTGCTCTTGCAGAGGACCCAGGAGCAGTCCTTGGCCCTTGCATCAGGCAGTCACTAAGGGCTGTAACTCTAGTTCCAGGGGATCTCTGACACTTTCCTCTCTCCTCCTTGGGCATCTATACACATGTGTGCCTGTGTTTGCCCCCCCCCCCGCCAGAAGAGTCAAACACACACATACACAGAATGTAATAAAAGTGTAATCTTTAAACGCACAACCCTCTATCCAGGACTCATATACAGAGATAATTTTGTAGGGCTTTTAATCAAAGTGCATTACAAGTGGTTCTGCATAACAATGTTTTATATTAAAAAACAACTTCTTCCTTATCAAGCTTTTCATCTTCTAAGTCCTATATCTCCTAAGTACTTTCAATCAATAACTAAAAAAACAAAATCATTATGATGCCCATTTTGTATTGTGTACTATTTATAAACATCCTACTTAGCACATCTGAGGATAATCTCTTCACCTTTCTCAGATGAATGTAAGGAATCTAGTTCAAAAGAAACATTGGAAGATGTCAGATTAGAAGCAGCTCTGTGTAACACCAGGATGGAGAAGACATGGAGAAACACAGAATCAACTTGATACTGAAGAAAGCAGGCAAACTAAAACTCACTACAGGTGTCAGTGATGAAGTCTGAAAGGCAAGAAATGCTGCCCTAGCAGATAAGGAAGGAACAACTCTGTCAGGCTCTCCAGCCAAGAGTGGGAAAACAAAACAAAACAAAACAAAAAGCAAAAACTGAAGAGTTTTGTTCCAAGTAAACCAGATATCTCTGGCTTAAGAAAGGAGAAAGACTAGCAGTTAGCCCTTGTCCTACCCATAAGACAAGTCTACAGCTCCCAAAGACTGACATCTAGGTGTGGGGGGGGGGTGATGTGCTGGTCACTCCTGGTCACTCCTGTATGACACATCAGCATTGAGAAGAGAGCTGGGCATGACTAGATGCAGATAGCATCTTGAAGACAGGCTTGAGACTGAGCTACCCAGGAGGCCTGAAAGCAAAGGGCAATCATAAGCCAGAGAGGCTAAGATTGCTTACTGATGGTCTGAGGCAGCCCTGGGTAGAGGAATGCTGGACACACACACATGGGAAAAGAAGCTGCGGTGCTGAGGGACACATTAGTCCACACACTCCCTCTTCCCTGAGCTGTGTAGCCGGGAAGAGTGATAACCCAAGCTGGGGGTTAGGTTGACAATCCACTTGGCTCCTCCCTTCCTGCCATGATGCTATCTGTTTATGGACTGAGAGCAGTAAAGTGACACCCAGTTGATACCCCCTGCAGCCTCTTCCCTCCTACGGGGTGTTTACTACTGAACAGTATTACCAAGGACTGAGGCAGGCGCCATAGCAACAGACCTCAGTTCTCCAAATGCTTCTATCATGCCTCAACACACCTTGAAACATCACTTGGCTTAGACATTAGCCAGTGTAGGTGGACAGATGAGCAGGCGGGCAGAGCTCCTGCCTGCTTTATAGGCTGCGAAGCTGCCAATGGTCAGAGGTGGCTTGTGAACTGCAGAGATGGGACTCTCCTTAAAGTGCCCAGGGCTTCCATTAGCAGCAGACCCTCAACTGCTCCAGGCTCGGCGCCAGTTTGAACAGGATGAAACAGAAGAGCCTTTAACCGGAACTTTAACCCACGCCTTCCACCTCCTGGGTTGTGAAGGAAACTTCTCAATACATGTTTATAGTTTTGAATTCTTTAAAAAAATTTTATTTTAATTTTGTTTTGGCTCTTGTGTTTCCCCTTTCCCCTATTTAGGATACTTAGCATTTTTTAAAGAGAAGATTATTTGTTTTTTTCCTTCCCTCTTTATGTTTACACTTTTTTTTCCTTAGACATTTTCCTTATTGTGCAGAGCTTTTTAAAAATACTTGTCCTTTTCTCTTTTTCTTTGTGATTTTCCTTTCCTTTCTTCTGCTTATTTCTCCTTTTATTTAACTCAGTCTCTTCTTTGTTTTTTCCTGTCTCCTGACTCCTTATTCTGCTTCATGTGATTATTATTTTTAAGTTTACACAAGTAATTTTCAACTTCAGAGGTTACTGTAAACTCTATTATAATTTTCTTTTCTGTGGTCATTAGTGATGGCTTTAATTGGCTTAAAGCCTATTACTGTATCTCATTTGATTTTATGTCATTGCTATCATCATGGATGGTTTTCTTATCTCTGTGTGTCACTGAGGACTCAGCTCTCCAGCAAAGGCAGATCACTAGGTAGACAGTAAAATGAAAATGGAAAACACAACTATCCCCACAGGCTGCAGATTACATCACAAGCAAGCCAAAAACATAAAAAAGCAAGAATTCAGGATTCTTCCAAAAGATCATAACTCAATGAGTACCAAGTCCAACGATTGAGAAACGCACAGAAGACCAAACAACACATCCAAAATTTATCAGTAAAATGATCAGTGACTTCAAAGGGAATGAAAAAAAGCCAATGAAGAAGTTAGGAAATAAATTTAGGACCTAGAGAAGAAAGTCAACCACATGAGTGAAAAATTCAGGCAAGAAGTTAAAATCTTGAACAAATGTTAATGTTAAAAATGAAAAATTCAACAAAAAATAGCAGACAGCATTTCCAGCTGACTAAACCAAACAAAAGAGGGAATGCCAAAGATGGAAAACAAGTTCAAAGAAATGCTGAGTTCAGACAACACTAAGGAAAAAATAATCATGGCTGAAATTTCTAGGTATTATAGAATAAGGTCAAGATATCAAGGCTGAGAATCCACACAGTAGAAATTGAGATAAAATCAAAAGGTATAGAAATATATTCAATAATATTATAGAAGAAAAGTTTCTATGTCTAGGAAAAGAATTTGATATCTCAAGACAAACATTCAGAGCTCAAAGTAGACATGACCAGAGAAGAATATCTTCCTGACACATTGTAGTCAACATGCAACATTTACAGAACAGCAACAAAAAATGATAATAATAAAAACAATGTAGAAATCCGTAAAAGATAACTGCCAACTCACTGACAAAGGCAAACACACCAGGAGAGTGTGAGATTTCTCAGCCTGGTTTCCTGTAAAACCAGGAAAGTACCCTTTATGTGTTGAAACTTTGCATTGGTACATCAGTAGGACACAGGGTTTCCTTAGGGCCAAAGACATGGAATTCCTTTTGAACATGATGGGATTGTCAGACCAGATAAAGATTCCTATCTGTAGGGTCCATGCCCAGGTATGCCATCCAGATGTGGCTGTAATAGATTGGGGGGGTAGAGTGTGGGGATCCTTCTAGTAAAGATAACGGATAAAACTTCTAGAAAAGCTTTTGCTCCCCACCAGCAGTTCCAGAATTTAGGTTTCTCAGACCTAGCCATATGAGGGACTAGGCTTATGAGGACATTCTATCAAATGCAAGTATCTTGTGTACGCTAAACTTTGTACTTATGCCCCTTGAATGGAAGATTATTTGGTATGCCAATTATGCCCTTTCTTACACTCAGAATTTTGAAGTTAATTATGTGTTGTGGTAACGTATTATGCCTTTTTGAATCAACCAATTGCCTGTGCTCCTGGTGTTTCTACTTACAGAGTTGATCGTGCTGATAGAAAGTAGAAAGAAGGATTGCACGTTACAGAGAGTGTTAGGAGCTATGACATGACATCCATTGCCGTGTAGGAGACAATACGGAGAGCGTCTGTGAAGCTAGTTCATTTTAATCAGGCAGGGCATTTCAGAAGTTTGCTTTTGTTACATTTTGAATTAAATCACCTTTAATTTCTAGTTGTCAACCTACAGTGAAAGAGCAACATGGTTTGAGAAGCTCATGAAAACAGTACATGTCTGGTAAAAGCAGGGAGAAAATAGCTCCTTTGTTAAATCCGTAAGGAAAGACAGGTAGGCTGTTTGTTAATTCATTAAGTCATGGTAAAGATAGGAATTTTCTGAGGAGGCCCCTGTTTTTTAATTCATCTTATCTCTAAATCATTGCGAGTAGAGGATTTTGTGAACCACACTACCACTGGGGAGTTCCCACAGCTTGTAAACTGCAGTGTTTCTGGAAGGTTTCATTTACTGAGCAGGATGGATTATTTGAGGCATTGCTGGGCAATCCCATCTTTGGCACTTCTAGCTTTAAACTGTATTTTTCTCCCAACATTGCAGTTGATGCTGATGATAAGGACACAGGTCACAGAAGTAATGGCTGCTTGCAGGAGTCAGTCCTCCCCTTCCACTGTGTGGATCCCAGGGATCAAGGGCTTCTTACACAGTTTTGAAGGAAGAACTGACTCCCCACAATTGTCCTCTGACTTCACACATACACGACATGTGTTTTCTCCTTTCAGGTCCTGCCCATCATACACACACAAAATAAGTAAATGAACGTCATTTTCAAAAGTAAATAATATGTAATAAGCTCATGGCAACTCATTATTTTCAATGTTTTAAAAAGTCACAGTGAAAAAATACAAAGGAGGAATAAATGGCAAATTATTGCAGAATGTTGTATTTTCCTGGGGATTTTCTATGTTCTATTAGTTTACAACACAGGCTGGTTTCCTCTTGCATATATATATATATTTTTTTTTCTTCTTTTAAAAAGCAGTTCAAAGTGAGTTTCTTAAAAATCCCCAACACTATGTCTGTATCTCTAGACAAGGGCTTACAAATTGGATCATGGCTCAAAGATTTAAGCGTCCTTCATGCTTTTTTTCTAAGAATAAGGCTGAGTTGGAAAATGTCAAGATTGAAGATTTATTTACAGGCAATCACCAGGAAGATCTCTGAGTGAAATAGTACCCATAATACAAAAGAGCATTTCAAATATAAGCCTTTGATCTGCATTATTGAATTACTGACATCTGAACCGGCACTAAAGACTACGGCGGGGGTAGGGGAATGGCAAAGCTGGAAAATTGCTTGCCAAGCATGAAGACTTTGCTTGGTTCAATGCTCAGCACCCACATAGAAACACACCGGGATTCCCCAGAATGGGGAAGTGGAGGCAGAGAGGATCCCTGGTTTTCAGGCCAGAGAGTCTTGGAGAATCAAAGTGCAGTAATAGATACTATCTTTAAAAAATATGTAAGGAAGAGAGTAATTTAAGAAGAGACCAGCATTACCCTCTGACTTCTTCATCCACAAACACACATTTGAGTGTACCTGCACACACAGCAGGCACACACAAATACAAATACACAGAAAGCATGCCTCTGTCTTCATTTTCATAGCCACCCTCCCTTCCCCCATAAAGGCTGAGACAATTCTGTGCGTGAAACAGGCTTCCAGCTCAAAAGCAAGGGCATGCAGCATCAGTGCTTGCTTTCAAGATGACTGAGGACTCAAGCCCACTGTTTCTGAGCAGAGAACTTGCCTGATTCACCCAGGCAAGCCTGTTAAGCACAGTCACTGCTGTTTCTAGAATTATGGAGGTAGTCCTGTATAAATCAGAGCAGAGCAAACACTTGATTGTGTCTATATTAGTTGCCTTCCTCATCACTGTGACCAACTATGTGACAAAAAGCAACTTACAGGATTCATGTCAGCTCACAGTTGAAGGGCATAGGCCATTATGGCAGCTGAGGTGTGGCCTCTGGGGGGCAAAGCTGCTCACATCTCCGTGGATCAGGGGAGACAGGACAGGAAATGGGGCAGGGATATAAACCCTGGGGCTGCTCCCCCAAAACTGACCTCCCCTTTCTCGACTCCCATGGCCTAAAGTTTCTATAACCTCTCTAAACACCACCAGCAGCTGGAGAGCAAGTATTCAGACACAGGAGTGTGTGAGCCTGTTGCGGGGAGTGGTGGTGGGGAAACATAGATCAAACCAGGGCAATGTCCATTGTATTCATGTTCAGACACGTACAGGCATGTTTGGATGGCACAAACCCATCGGGCATCTGTTTGGAAACTAGAATTGTTTGTCACAGGTTGATTTCCCAGCTGAGTCCAAATCAGGCAAGTTGATCACCCTCACTTCTGATGGAAGTTCTCTCCTTCCCCCTATTCCCGTTTACTTACACACAGATCATTAGGCAATCTTCGTTCCTTTGTTTGAGACATGGTCTCCTGCAGCCTAGGTTGGCCTCGAATTCCCTACATAGCTGAGGCTGAACTTGAGATCCTGGTGCCCTTGCTGCCCACTCCCCAGTCCAGGTTTCACAGGAGTGTGCCACCATTGCCCATTCCTCCCCAGCTCAACTGTTAAGCTTCCTCAGAACCTGCGGTATTCAACTGATCTGAAAGCTGTTGTTTACACTGTAGGTTAGAAACATAACTTATTGGTTGGCCAAGAGAAGTATGTTTGTCCCAAAGTAACCTAGTGATTATAAACCTAACAATAATAGATAGAACACTGGAAAGGTGAGTAGATTAGAAATATGTAGATTGCATCTCATTAAAAATGTATGCTTCTGAAAACCCAACAGATTCCTTATGGGAAAGAAAATGAGTAATTGACCTGTGAGATATTTTTAGGACAATCAAGAACATTTGTGAGCCAAGCTTTATGGCATACATTTGTAACCCCAGCATTAAGTATGTGAAACTAAAGAAATGGGGGATCAAACCCCACATGGCTCCACAGTGTGAGTTTAAGGCTATATTAAGCTACATGAGACCCTGTCTGAACAATGCTTCCCCCACCAAGATTCTGATCACTAGATTTCATTAAGATGACCACCATGAAAAAATAAGATAGCTTTTCCACTCTTTAACAAAAGCATTAGGTTGTTAAAATGTAGAAACGTACTGGAGAAATGGAGCTTCACTCATTCATTCCATCATTCATTCAACAAACACATTCTGAATGCCTTCAATGGGCCAGGCATCACTGTAGAAATCTGGAGACAAATAACGGAACAAAAATCAAAGTTCTTGTACTGTAACAAAACTTATACCCCAGCATGGGGAAGAGCAATCAAACACTGGCCACTGCTGTCCAACATTCAAAGATGGTCTTGGGTGGAAGTGTCAATCAATGAAACATGCTTTGTGTTGGGAAACCTCAGCCATGAGATTCAGCATCTTTTGCCCTCCTCAATGCTATTCTTCATTCAGGAGAATTGGATGTCCCACGAGATCACAGATTCTCCCTTTCTTGTGGTCCATGCCACAGTTTTCTATTACTATGGAAAATAGTTTGTTCACCTTAAAAATACTAGACTTCCACAAGAGGGTGCACTGTGGTTGAGGTTTGGACTCTTGTCTAGAATTTGGTTGTCTCTGCAGGTTACAGAGTTTATCTCCTTTCCTTTGAGGTTCTTGGTATAGTGTTTGTCTCACAACAGAAGATAAAGCTGAGCTCTCTGTAACAGTGTCTCTGGGAGGAGGACATGAGACTTGGAGAGGTTAATTGGCTTTCCTAATATCACAGGAGTTGGTGGCCGAACCAGAGCACTGTGTTTCAATGCAGTTAACACCAATTTCATTTCATTATGTCTAGCTGGACTCTTCATTACACCTCCACGTCTCAGGTTATATAATTTAACCCTCAGCAAATCAAGTTGAGAGATTAATAAAAAAAATATTGAGATTTAGTCCTTTTTTGTAGAATGTAAAATATTAGTATATTATCTAGGCCCACTAATGCAAATTACATTAGCATAATAAGTAAGGTATTTTAATCTTTTGGCATGTCATCAGTACACTTGAAATGGAAGGTATGATCTAGTTAATAGGTTTGACTTGGAAGGACACATCCATCCAAATGGTATCCTGATTTAATTATTTTTGCTTCAAAATTATGTAATGCTGGATGACACATCTAAGGAAAATTTGCCTTATTTTATGCTGAGTAGTCATTGCATATGGCCCACAGTAAGATTAATATCACAGGGATTTTGCAATTTATCAAGCTAATGGTTCTTTTGCATTTTAAAACAGGTAGGTTAGATAAAATGCATAATGAATCATGGTACGAAGGTTACATGACAACGTACAAAAAACAGACACCATTTTTGAGCCTATCTTTAGGATAGAACTCTCTGTAACCATGTGCTCAAGCCTTCTCACTTTTCCACACACAGGAGTGGTTGTGTTGGGATACATATATAAAATCATGTAACTGATTTTGTGTTGAGACAGGGCCTCACTGTGTAGTTCTTGCTCACCTGAAATTCCCTATGTTGACCAGGCTGGCCCCAAACACAGAGCTCCTCCAGAATGCTGGGATTAAAGGTATATACCACCTTGTCTGGCAGGGTTTTTTGTTTGTTTGGTTTGGTTTTTGGGTTTTTGGGTTTTTTTTAGCACTCTAATAAGTTTATTTTTTTAAAAGAGGACTTTCTTATTTTTTCTTCAAAACACCTAAATGCTAAGTCAAAAGGGCTAACTATTCCCCTTTGAACCCCTATCAAATAGTTCCCCCGCAGGTATAATAGCTTGTAATTTTCTTTACGTTATTTATTTTAAGACCAAAGTAAAAAATTATGAAAGTCCTTTTCCTATAGACTTATATTTAAGAAGGAATTATTATTAAAGGCAAAACATTTAAGAAAATTTTCCTAGTCAGTTATCCAGAGTCTGCCCTCTGCTTATAACCCCCCATTAATAAAGAGACAGAACAGTTATCCATATATGGAAAAGCTGATACTATGCAAAGAGGCCTTGTGGCTTCCTTGGCCTGCTTTTAGCTCACAAAATAAAAAACAGACAAAGATAGGTCTTGGCTTCTTCCTGTGGGAATTAAGATCAGCTTGTCTGACCAGCCCATGGGTTCAAAGGCTGCAACATCTTTTTAAAGAAATCCAAGATGGTAGATAAGATAACAGACAGGGGAAGTAAGCTTTCTCATGGAAGGAGAAGGGAAGATAGCTCCCTTGAAGCAAAAGTGTAGCCATTAAGGTTGTAAGACTTTAGTGCTTGCAGAGTCATATGGCTAAGTCCTCCATGAGTGTGAGCGGTCCTTGTTCAGTGTGTAATGGGTGGTGTCCTAGATAACTTGAACTGTCAACTTGACACAGCCTAGCATCAAGTCATGTCTGTGGGAGATATCTCCTTGTTGATTTGGATGGAGTGATCCAGTTCACTGTGGACAGCACTGTTCCCTGGGAAGGCTGTTCTAGGCTGTGTTAAAAGCTAGTTAAGCCTGAGCTCCATGTGAAAGTGCAAGCAGTGTCCTTCTGGCTAGTATCTTCAGTTTCCTGTTGTGAGCTTCTGCCCTGACTTCCCCCAGTGGACTGTGAAGGCGGCTCTCCATCTACATTTCCATTGTGAGTGTCCTTCCCTGCATTCTCATAGTCAGAGTTTCAGTGTCTCTGATGATTTCTTTATTTTGGACATTTTTATCTTCATGCTTGGCATGTCTCTGGTACAGGCCCAGAAAATTTCTACCGAGACTGTATTCGGGGCCAGGAATTCTATGTTCTCTGGCCTTCTATGAAAAGAGTCTCTGGCCACAGCCTATAACAACTATACATGATTCAGTCATAGCCTGTAACAACTATACATGCTTCACTAAACTTCAGGAACCGTGCAAAGTGACTCATGTTTGCAATCCCAGTGTTCAAGGTCAGCCTCCGGTGCATAATCGGTTTGAGGTCAGCCTTAACTACAGGAGACCTTATCTAAATAAATAAGTAAATCAAGACTTGACCTCATGGACTGCTATTCTCCGACACTTTCCTTATAAATTTGGCTTTCATGTTGATCATCCACTGAACTGCCTGCCTCTCCCCTGCTTTCAAATTTTATGGAATATTTTTTTAGATTTTAAAATAATTTGTGTGTGGAGTATTTTGCCTGTGTCCATGTCTGGGCATCATATGTGTGCCTGATGCATTTGAAAGTCAAAAAAGGATGTTGAATCCCATGCAACTGGACTTGCACATGGTTGTGAGGGATCATGTGGTACTGGGAACCAAACCTTGGTCCTCTATGAGACTAATTGTTCTTTACAGCTAAGCCATCTCTCCAAAGCCTTGTTAAATATTTATTATTATTTTTTATTTTGGCTGAAATGATTTGCGTATCAGTACCTTATCTCCTCTGAAAAGCCAGCTGCTCTATTATTGACTGTGCCCTTTATTTATGTCCCTTGGTCCCCTGGAGGCTGTATTCAGAATAGTCTTGAATGACAACACCAGGAAGTAAGCTTTTCACTGACCTGCTGAAAATAAGCTGTGTAGAATTAAAATCAAACCCAGGGCTGGCCAGATAATTTAAAGGGTAAAACCACTTTCCATGCAAGCATGTCAACCTGAGTTTAAACCTTGGAATCTGCATGGAGAGAGAGAACGCATGTGTTCACACACACATACCCAGTAATGATAATGATGATATTTAAGAGTAAATAAATAAAATCCAGGAAAGCAAAAGGAACAGTAAAATGAAACTGTAGCCTTTTACTTGGCTGATGAAGTGTGATGCTTAAATGGGTCAGCAGAACTCCTTCTCCATCTATAAACTTAGCAGCTGAGAGGCTTATTCATCAGGAACATTACAGTGTAAGTTAGCAAACATGTTGACTGATGTTCAGATGTGATGAGAGAATGTGAGAGAAGGCAGCACATGCCATGTGGCTGTTTAAGAAAACTCCAGGCAAATGACAATTCTCATCCTCTCTGAGGAATCTGTCCAATGATCCCTTCATCCAGAATCCACATATTACAAATAACATTTTCCATTTTCCTTGCATAACCCATTCTCTAGCTGTCCCAGTGAGGAGGGATGCATCCATCATTTCCTAGAAGAAGACATTTTTGGCATTTACATTTTACTTTTAATATTGACAAGTGATTTCAAGTTGACCCAAGTTGACTCATTGACGAATGGCTGGGAAGGAAAAGCAGTTGACATCATTCAGTAAAACCTACAGCTTAAAAAAAAAAATGTGTACTTGCTGAACACTAGATAGAAATCTTTTTAAGTGGAAGGTTTCGTATCCAGACTATTAAGTGTAAATATTTACACAGTCAAATCTTTGAAGAAACTGTATTTGAAATTAAACTTTTGTCTTAAAAATAGAATCTCTTTTTTAAAATTTTTAAATTTTTGTTTATGTGTATGAGTGTTTCTCTGAGTGATGTATATGTGTTCCACATGCATACAGTGCCCATGGAGGCCAGAAGAGGGTATCAGGTCCCCCAGAATGAAACTTACGCAGGGCTGGGAGCCTCAATGTGGATCGCAGGACTAAACCTCTGTCCTCTGTAAGAGCAGAAAGTGCTCATAACCACTGAGCCAGCTCTCCAGCCCCAACTTTTGACATTTTAATCTTCCTAAGTAGTCACTGTAGCCAAATATATTAACTACTTTCATGCATGTGTGTTACCTATCTTTTCATTCACTCTCAGGAAAAAATATATATATGTGTATGTACGTATATATAGATATTGTATATATATATAAAACATAAATATATATTTGTATATATATTAACAAAACTATCTACAGAAGGGCAAACCAATCTTGTCAAGGAGAAAAATCATGGGACTATTTCAGCAGTCAATTAGCAGGTTGACAGCAGGCTTTGATTAGAGTTATGGAGAATGGCAGCCTTCTCCGTAATAGAGCTATGATTGACAACTGAAATTGCACACAGGTCGTTTTTTTGTTTTTTTTTTCCAGTTCTCTTTTAGAGATGACCCATCCATCCCTCAGGATCTCAGGGCTCTAGCCAACAGAGCATTTGATCCTGATAATTAAGCTAACCAGCCAGTCATAGTGGGCACAATCTGGTGTGTCTGCAATTAGCCTTCATTTTTCAGAGCAATTTTCTTCTTCCTTTCTGCTCTTCAGCCTGGTGCTTCATGGTCTCAGGCTGTTTCCTGGGGACCCATAACTTATTGCTGTAGCAAAATGTTCCCAGCTTGCTCCTTCTAAATAACTCTGTAAAGGATAGAAGACACATACTGTGGTTGGCCTAACTTGTGAATTCGGGAACAGAATGTGAATGTCAACCAGTCCACAGTGAGGCGAAAAGAAGATAGAAATGGACAGTATTGTCAATGATATGTCTTTGGGAAGTAATTATAGCTTCTTTGATTATTTTGTGTGATTATATATCATTTAAAGTAACTTCTTACATTTAGTTATTTTGCCTGTGTGTGTGTATATGTGTATGTGGTTGTATGAGGTCATGTACCACGGCACAGATGTGGAAAACAGAAAACAACTTGTGGGGATCAGTGTGGGTTCCATGAATCGAACTCAAGTCACCAGCCTTGGTGACAAGCATTTCAGCCACTGAACCCTCTCACTAGCCCCCTATTTGCACTATATTTTTGAAGCTTGCCCAGTTTGTCTCATTAAAATCTTTCGACTCTAAGTTAGCACTGAGTTATTTCAAGGTAATATATACCTGTTCTCAATTAGTATCAGTGAATTAACTCTGAATCCTGAATATATTAGCTTAAAAAAATCTTTTAAGAACGTCCTAGGTTTCTACTGTGGCAAGAAGTTAGATGCAAAGACTGTGCTTGGAGCAGCCTCCCCAGAGCCTGAGTGTGGTTCCTCCCACCAAAAATTTAGCTTTGTTGGCCTCAAGAAATCCAACATGGCTTAGAAGTAGATTAACTCTTGTAGTAGTCAAAAGCCATGATTTTCCCACAGAGCACTCCAAGCCCGTTACCTATCCATCTCAGAAGTGCGCATTTCATAGTTATATGACTTGGTGTTGTGAACATTTCCTTTTGAGAATGAAGAAATGATCAGCTGGGGCCGACTTCTGCTCATTGACATGGTACCAAGTCATCCAGATGTTTCCAGCTGAAGCTGGTCCACAGATGCCATTGCTTTTGATTCCTTAATCTGGGGATTACCTGGATCAGCCAAGTGCTTTCAGTCAAACTGGCTCCTTGGTAAAGCAATCTCCCAAAAAGGATGGGAGGGGGCGAGAGGTGGGGAGGGGCAGCTGTTGCCTGGCCCTGGACACCTTCTGAAGGAAGTTATCAGGGCTGTTTGTTTTTCTTGTCCTTGGATGTGGACCTTGGTGAGAGCAGGCTGGGTGTGGAGGAGAGTGAAGCTGTTACCACAGCTGGGAGTGGGCAGGCCTTGAAAGATGAGCTAGCCTGTGGAGGTCTGTGACAGGAAACAGCTGGCTCAATGGGAACAGGCTCAGACAACTGCCTTTGAAGCTTCCCCTCCATGGAGGAGGTGGAGGGTTTGGCTTTTGTGGTGGAAATGAACGATGTAGATGTTGGAAGGCAAATGGCTTCAGGCTTGCTGTTGTATGGAAGAAAGCAAATGTTCACAAGTTGAAACGCTTGATAGCAGTCAATGCCTGGTTCTGCTGAAACTCATCTGCTGATTCCTTTGTGTCCCACTTATAATCTGTAAGAACAAGGTGGGAGAAAAAAGATGGATGGGCATAAACTGTCCTGAATACTGTTCTCACGTCACATTTGAATATGTTGGTGTAATGTCGCTCCTGACTGAGATGTCAGAAGGAGTGCATTTGCAGTAGGTCCATGTTAATGGACCAGTAGCCTTGTTTTCATAAGAACTTTTATTTATTTATTTCATTGGTATGGATGTGTGTCTCCCTGTGTGTTTGAATGTACTGGTGGAAGCAGAAAAAGATGCCTGATCCCCTGGGTTTGTAGTGACAGGCAGTTGTGAGTTGCCTGTGATAGGTGCTGGGAACTGAACCCAGGCCCTCGGCAGGGGCAGCGTAAGGTCCTAACTGTGGAGCCATTTCTCCAGCCTGGCTTTACAGACTTTTTGTAAAGCGAGACAGAAGTCATCAATCACAGGCCACATTGTTATAGACCCTCAAACTTGACCTCGTTGGTAGCATTTGTCTTCCAGGGGTATTAGGAGGCAATGAAGTCTCTTAGTGGACCGTTTCTGAGTGAATGGTATGGGATTAGAATATCACTCCATCTACCCGTGAAAATAAATTATAAGACATGAAATTAACATATACTTCCATCTGAAATTTTTTGCATCCAGCATAATTTCCTACAGAGGAGAATTTGTTACAGTGGGTTGACATGCTAGCCAGCTAATTCCAGAGATTAGTGGCCCACACATGGCCAGATGATCGTAGGAGTATCCTGTCACTGTGCGCCACGATGTGGCCGCATGGCACTGGGCAGCTGTTGTCCCCCTGTACATGGGAAACGGGTGCCACGTTCACCATTCTGCTTTTATTCTAAAGTGACTTCTATGTGGAACTCCCTGGAGGTGGTTCGGAGGAGCTCTCCTGAGGGATCTCTGTCCAATAGTAAAAAGAGTTGAGACAATATGGAGGGAAGGTCTTTTGATCTTCTGGGTCTGTCTGCCCGGGTTTACGTCGGATGCCCATAGTCTGCACTGGGAAGACAGCACTGACTTAGGGAGCCTTACGATTACCAGTGGATACAGCCACGAAGGAGAGAATACCACTGGACATAATGATGGTGCCGATGAGAGTCCTGTTGCCAACAAACAAACACAGCGGCTGTGAAAAGTTACTCATGGAAAAGGACAGAGTCCACCTTTCTAACTGGCTGTGGTTACAGCAAGCAAGCACAGTCATGTTGCTAAGATAGCTCAGGCTATCTGGCACTCAAGCTAACAACTGAAAAGAGAATTAACACAATGGTCACGAAGCAAACGGAGAGGTTTTTCCAAAGTGATGCAGTAGAACATTGCCTCTGCATCGAGCAGGAGGTCTCAGTCTGCAAGGTGAAGTGGTGGAGACAGGAGGACCAGAACTCTCATCTGGGGACCCACACGGTGGTGATTCTAGTACCAAGGCAGTGGAGACAAACAGATCCCTGGGGCCCACTGTCCAGCCCGTGTTGCTGACTTGGAAGGCTGAGGCCAGTGAGGGACACTGCCTCCAACAGCAATGTGACTAGGGCAATGCCAAAGTTTTTTTCTAGACTCCACACATACTCACACAAATGTACCAGACATGTGCACATATATGAACCTACTCATAGAGAAAAAAAAAAACATTTGCTCTGAACTGTGGCAGAGAGGAGACAACATTTCTCAGATTTTCTCATGAAGCTCAGATACTGGCTCCTTCTGAAAGGGCAGACCTGGATCCCTCAGGCTGGTCTTGGCCTGAAGAGATTCTGTATAGCATCAGTGCTGCACAGAATCAGTCAATGCAAAGGATACTTTCGGGGGAAGTAAGTTAGTTGTTTAATCCTATCATGACTCCCCACCCATATCCTTAGGCCTCTCTGAACCTCTGCCACTAGCCAGGCAAATTCTTAAAGCTATCTTAAAGAAGACTGGATACAGCTCAGAAATGTCCTCTGAGGAACCACAAAGTAAAGTACATTTTGCAGTAAATTGCAAGCCAAGAAATGGCTACTTCCTTAGTAATAGCCATAATAGAGGTGTCCTGTGACATAACGAGGCTCTTTACATCATAAACAGTGCCTGTAAGATGGTGGGGAGCTTTTTCCATTGATCGCCCCTGTGGGTCCAGCAGGGAGTTCCCAGGCTCATTCCACAACTCCGTCCATCACCAGGTTGCAATTGCTATGGAGTCAGGAATTTTTGCCAATTTATCAGCAAAGAGATCTGTTAATGAGGGGGCTGTGCAGTCCATAAGTGTTCACACATACGCTGGGAATCATTTCTGCTTCATCGTCTCTAAGATGAGTCCAGAATTTTACATCTGATAAGCATTAGAAACTTCCAGTACATTGGAAATCTGCATGGACGTCTACCAGAGTGATTGCTTGCCAGCCCTCAAAGCACAGGGCATTTCTTTCCTCATTGACAGCAAGAATTCCAGGCTTCTGTGTGATTATTAAGCCTGTTCACAGCACCAGAAAGCCCTGATAAACACACAAAAGCCTGTAGGGCTGGGGCATGGCACAGTGCTGAAGGGGCAGAGATGAGGGGACCCTTGCAACCTCTGGCAATTCAGCCTATCTTTCTCCACAAGCTGCAGGACAGCGAGAGAACCTGTCTCAGTAACACAACAAGGGTGACAGCAGCTGGAAGATGAAATCTGTGCACCTGGGTGCAACGCACATGCACGGGTAAACACACTAAAAGTTTAGGCTGCATTTGTGCTGGTGCACATTGGGTATGGTGGAAGGATGGGTCCTGGGAGTTCATCAACTCAGTTGATCACAAGAATGCTCTTTATTTCGGCTGAAGCCTCCTGCTCAGTTTAGCCTGGGGCCTCTGTCCATTAAAACCACCAGAGCTGTGGGAATAAGCAAGGGCTGCTCACTCTTTTCTCCCTCAGCAGGATGCACACTACAACATGTTTCAGGTGTTGTAAATGACTCCAGTGAGCTAATTAAGAGAGCTTGCTGCTCCTCAAGAGACCCTAAGTTCAGATCCCAGCACAAGAGTTAGGTCGTTCACAACTACTGCAATTCCATGGGGACACTACACACAAATACATGCACACACAGACAAACACACGAATGAATGCACACACTCACACATGTGACACATATACATTAAATAAAATAAATAAAAGGAGAGTAATCCACCTTCATAATGAAATAGTTTTAAATATATTTAATAGCATCAGTTCTTATAGCAGGTATACAGGCTTAATGACACGTGTACTGAGAGTTCTGTCGTGTATCTAGTCAATAAAACCATTTGGACCCCAGGGTCCCAAATTTCCAGCTCCCACTAACAATTCAATATATTTTATAACTACTTTGACCTATTATTATTGTTTTAAATTTGTATATTTATTATATATATTGTATGTATGTATGTGTACCATATGTGTCCAGTGCCCACGGAAGCCAGAAGAGAACATTTGATTCCCTGCAACTGGAATTACAAAGCGTTGTGAGCCACCATGTGTGTGCTGGGAACCACACCCAGGTCTTCTGAAGGAACAGCAAGTGTTCTCAGGCACGAGTCACCTCTCCAGCACCTGTGATCTATTGTAGAGAGCTGGTTGAAATACCAGCAGCTACCACTGATCATGTTTTCTTAGCACATGTCTTTTTGGCACAGAAGTACCAAGGATCATAAAATAAAAAGGCCCTGCTGAGATGCCCTATGATCCGTGGTAGCTGCTTTTGGGAAGCCTTTTTGAGTAGGCAAGAAGTACAATAATAAAGATTCTTGCAAGGGGGTATCTGTGGGTAAAACCAATTTGGTTTTAGTATCTTTTACTACTACATTCAAAATCCATTCTTTCAGTTAAAAAGAAACAACCTGAGTATTTGATTTATGAGTAGAAAAAAAAAGACCTACTATGTTTGTAGCTAATAGCTTCTCTTTGATAGACTGTGTACCATTGCCTACATTTATTATATATTGGTGGATGGTGTGTCACAGGCAGGCATACCGACTCTGGGTCTACAACTCTCAGGACGTCAGGGGTGAAAACAGGAGGGCCAAAGTTCATCTTTGTCCTGTAATATGTAGCAAGTTTGAGCCCAGACTGGGGACCACGGAAGTCTGTCTCCAGGCAAACAAACAGCCCCCCAAACTTGTCAAATAAAGTAGTTAGATAGGGGCTAAAATATGGCTTCCTGGGTAAGAGCACTTACAGTGAAAGCAGCAAGACCCGAGATTTGGTCGTGGAACACATAGGGAAAAGGCAGGCTGGGCATTTACCCATAACCTCAGTGCTGTGTGGGTTAAGGGCAAAGGGATCGTTCAGGTCTGCTGGTCTGTAGCCCAGAGCCAAGTTCAATGACCCTGTCTCAAAGGTGAAGGTGGATCGATAGAGAGCAGGACACCTGATACTCTCCTGTGGCCTCCACATGTGTGCATATGGGTGTGCTTGCCTGCCCACGCATGTGGACATGTACATAACAGCACACACATGCCACCCTCAAACCCCCATAAATAAGTAATAAATAAATACATACATAAATAAATGTAAAATGAAGTGTATTAAAATTAAAAACAAACAAACATCTCATGGCTTACCATGAAGTCTAGATGTGAGCTTTTTAGGGGTCGAATGACACTTTCACAGGGGTTACCTGAGAGCATCAGCAAACACCTATATTTATGGTACAGTTTGTAACAGTAAGCAAAATTACAGTCATGAAGTAGCAACAGAAATCACTTTATGGTTGGGGGTTACCACAACATGAGGAGCTGTATTAAAGGCTTGTAGCATCAAGAGGTTGAGGACAATTGGTCCACCTGGTTGTCTAAATATTGTTGGTCTTAATTCCCAAACGACTTTGCTCCTATTCAGAAGGTCCTTTCTTATGTCTTTATCCTGAAACGTACTGCTGATGACTTCTTTTAGAAGGTTCAGCATTTCCTGTTTCACATTAAAGCTTTGATCCATTTGGAATGGATTTTTCTGTAGGGTAATAGGCACAAGTCTAATCTCATTCTTCTACATGCAGACCTTCATTTTCCCCAGTACCATTCATTATTTTTCTCTCTAGTCTCCATATTTCATATCATCAAATAAAAAACAGACCAGTTTCCTGTTCTTGGGTTTGGCTCTTCTATTTTGCTTTATTAATTGACATGCTTGTGTTTGTACTAGTGACACACTGTTCTTATTCCTTTGTTCTGCATAAATCTTAAGACCTGTGAGGTCATCCCTCCAGCCTTGCTCCCTTCACTGAGGACTGCTTTGGCTCTCTGGGGTCTTTTGTGCTTCCACATGAATTTTAGGATTTTTTTTTTTTAATTTCTGTGAAGGTTGTCTTAAAGGTTTTGACTGGGATTGCACTGGATACCATCTTGATTAGATCTGATTTTGCCCAAGGTCATGAAAGAAAGACTGAACTCTGGTCTACCAGATCTCCAAAATAATACACAAAATAAATTTGAGCTCAAGAGTGAACTCGTAGCCATTAACAGTTATGAATAATCTTGGCTATTTTTCTTAAGTATAGAATTTGGCAAGTGAATTGGGTGTTTCATAATAAAATAATAATGTTATCGGCAGTGGGCATCAGCTCTGTGCTCTTCTCTGTATCTTAAAATGCATTTGTGTTGTATAATTGGATCCTTTATGTATGAATGTATTATATGTTCGCACACATACACACACATATATACATATATCAGGGGTTCTAAACCTTAGAACAGATGATGTTTGGTGACAAATAATTAATTGTTGTGGAACAAATTGCTTATTATAGACTGCACCAGAGATGGCAAGACAGGAGGCCGGGGCAGGGTGGTCCGGCTAGCTGGGCATACTTGGTAAAGTTCTAAGCCAGTGAGATACACCATTTCAAAGGATGGAAGACAGTGGGGGACTGACAGTGTAGGTTGTTCTCTGACCTTGACATTCATGCCATGCACATACATACACCCACTCAGGCATACACACACACAGCAAAGCACTTTAAAAAGTTTTAGGTGTATGTGTGATTGTCTGAGCTGTGTCTGGCGTTTGTCCCTGTAGTGGCAAGAAGAGAGCATCAGGTTCTCTGGAGCTGTAGGTACATGTGGTTGTGAGCCGCCTGACATAGGTGCCAAAGTCTGGTTCTCTACAAGAGCAGCAAGCACCCCCAAACTCTGACTCTTCCTTCTCTCAGCCCCCAGAGCACTTTTTGATTTGGAGCTTTCTATACTCATGATTCTTTCAATAATTATTAGAATGCATAAATGGCATGCCCTATGCCTTGGAACACATGATAGATACCAACTAGAAGCATGTGAAGTATAAAGATCATGTGGGTTTGGGAGGTGACTCAGTGGGTAGCATTTGGATGCCCAGAAGAGCCAGTGTCAGCCATTGCAAAATGAGCAGTCCAACCCAGGAATTCAGGGCAGTGTACTTTCAGTGAAAATTAGTCCTAGGGAAAACAAAAATTAACTTGCACAGGCTTATGATACTGACTGCATGCAATTCCTGTCTGTACAGATCGCAGAAGCTGTGTGGTACAAAGGGCCTCTACTTGAAGGTGTACTCTTGAAAGAAAGGGGTCAAGAGCAGGAAATAGGGGAAAGGAGGGATTCAAGGGGGGTCCCTGGGCCTGTGTAGCTTCCAGATTTTCATGGTTGTTTAGCCCCCCCCCCCATCAGGTTGGCAGGGATTTTGTTTGTTTGGTTGGTTGGTTGGTTGGCTGGTTAGTTGGCTGGTTTTCAGAAATTGCTAGGAAACGTTTGTACATTAAAAGGTTGCCATCCTTGCCATTTCAGCCTTTCCCATTCCAGACTAGACCTTGGAAGTCACGCTGTCCCTCCAGTTTGGTTGTAAATTTATCAAAGTGGCTGAAGCTTAATGGTTGTCCCTAAAGATAGGAAATGGTCATTGAGTTTTTTTTTAAATTTTTTCCCAACAACAGTTTGTTTTCTGTTGCTGTAAGAAAACACCCTATTGGGGCATACAGTTCTAGAGGATAAGTGTCCATCATGGCCAGCAAGCATGGCAGCACATAGCAGGCACAACAGCAAGAACAGGAGGCCTGGAGCCCACACCCTTAAACACAAGCAAACTGAAAGCAAGCTGAAAGCAGGCAAGGCTTTTTATTCTCCAAGCTCTCTGCAACTGATGTATTTCCTAAGTCTCCCCCAGGCAGAGCCATCCACTGGGGACTAAGTTTTCAAATATCTGAGCCTGGGTGGGGAGGTATTCTTATTCAAAACACTATCAATTCTGCCTTCTGCTTTCTCCTTGTTCCCCACTCAAAATACCCAGGCTGACATCAAGAAATGAAAGAGATTAAACCCCATTATTTCATGTTGATGTTGCCAATCAGTGCCTTTGGACATGCTTTTCCTGATGTAGAAAAGAGTCCATCACACCATTCACATCATTCATTCATTCACTATTGTCATTCATTCACTGTTGCCATCAGTCATTGACATGAACTGCCTGATTTTAAGCTGCTCATGTTCTCTGTGATTCATCTTATGGGTGCTAAAAATAGCTTTATATATATATATATATATATATATATATATATATATATGTATATATATAAATTAAAGGGGATATTCTAAAATTATTGTGATGACAGAAAGACAAAATTAGAATTAGGACAAAATAAAAATTGACCTTCAGCTATGTTTTTAAAAGTTATTAACTGGTTCCTACTTAAAAACCCAGTTGCATCAGTCATTATATGAAATAGAATATATAGTGTGATCCATGAGTGTCTGGGTACAAAACCCTTAGAGGAGGCAAGGGGGAAAGTGTCCCCATTCTCCTTCCTTCCTTTCAGTTAGCCAGGTAATCTTCCAAATGAGCACCTTATCCTTGACTTTGGCATTCCTGCAATTTTTAAATGTGAAGCTTACATACATGCCATATAGAAAGGGCTCTAAAGTGCCAAGCTAGTCATGTGGCTGCTTCTAGGCCAAGCAGGGGCTTTAGTTCTTTAGGAAACTGCCCTAGTTCACCTCTGCATTTGTTGTAATCTCATGTGGTGATTCTAGCTAAAGGTCCGTGCCCATGAGAAAGCAGCGTAAATGAAGGACGTTGTTTAATCTCCTATGTATCGTGGGGGAGATGGGCTAGCACCCAAGTCTGCTCTGTGCTTTCAGTGTGAGAGACTGCCCATGCTTTGTTGGGTGTGGAAAATCCTATGATTTCACTGAGAAAATCAAAAGATTTCAAATTTATGTCAAGTGCTAGCAGAAGGTCAACAGCAGAGATTCTTTTTTGACTTCTTGTTTAGATACTAAAGCTCATCTCAGCAACAGCAGTGAAGACAGCCCAGCACAGCCACCCGCAGCCTCAGGAGCTCCCTGCCCTTTTAGCGACCCCCACTCAGAGAAAGCCAGATCCTGGACTCTGAATCCAAGGAGGAGCCCGAGTTTAGTAAATTAGTGGGCCTGTTAAAAAGAGTTTTAAAGATAACCACAATTTAAAAATTAAGTTATAAAAATAAGCAAAACCATTCAAGGTGATCTCCTTATGACTTTTTTTTAATCCTTAAAAGAACTTCCCTTTATGAATGAAATCATAAGGTGGCATTATGAAGTGTACTATTTATTTTCTGTGATTGTAGAAGAGAGTGCTGTGTTGGCGGAGTTGAAATCAAGGATCCAAATCCCCCGGCCCTGGAAAAGCCCTGTCTACGTTTGCCATCCTTGTGTGCAATGTCCTTCAGGAAACAAGAGCTGTCTGTAGGCAGTCTTTGCCAGCTGGGTTGATGTTTCTGAGCCCCTCCCAGCTTCCAGCCAGAGCCTGTTCCTTCCTGTGTCCCTTTCGTTTTCTCTGTCATCCTATCCTGCCTCACTCGGGGTGACTTCTTCATACTTTACCCAAAGGAGAGCTGCCATTCTTACTTCAGGGCTGGGGGGTGGGGCATCTTCTCCCTCTGACAACAAGAAGGCCTTCATCTCCCAGTGGTAGCTCAGGTGGGACAGATGTCCCATCAGCCACCGGACCATTGTGTGCTTTTTCAGAGGTATTAAGGTGTCCACAGGATTTTTCTTTGCAACTTTTAACACCGAGCAAACCCAGACATCCAGAGATGCTGAGATGAAAAGATCGGTCTCCTCCTGTGCTTCGTTTGCTCCGTGAATAGTTGTCAGACAGCACATTCTATATATTTCAGGGAGACAATGTCACCCTTAATGTGTTGGCAGAGGCTGTCACAGAGCTCTCAGAAGTCCATGGCTTAGGCACATTGGTAGGAACATATTTGACAGCTTACACAGAGGATGCTGGTTTGCCTTAACAATTGTAAAGTTTTTCTACTTCTTTTCTCTTTCTCATTTCCGCTTTGTGCTGCACAATACAAAAGAGATTCTGTTGACATTGATAAGCAGCATGGCTGACAAACACCATTCTTTGTTGTGATAACCAACACTTCAGATCCTCTAAGGCCCTTGATAGACACCGTCAAAACTTCATTTCTCCAGTGGGCTCCTGTCAATCACTTCCAGTTAACTCACTAATTGTGAGTGCCTTCCATTCCCTAGAGATTAAACAACTTCTGTTGTTTATAACTTGTGGAGATTCTCTGTTCACTGGACATTTTTACTGACTATAAGCAAATACATTCTTATAGACCTTCTCCCAAGAATCCTCATGGCAGGATTCACTTACCTACAATACTTCATCTGTTTAGGGAATCTTTCCCTTTTATTATTCTGTATTCTGTGCTTGGTCTTGCTATTTACAATTCCAGATTATGACAAGTTCCTTCCCACTCTTCTGTGTGATTGGCAGATTGGTTTATAGGCAGACACAGTACGCCGGCAGCTGCCATCAAATGAGTCCCCATTCGCAGCTTTCTGTGAAGAAAGTCTCCGAGAGATCAGACAGTCTTCTCTAAATTAATTCCAAGTGCGGGCTTTCTGTCCCTCTGTTCTTATCCTGTGAGAATTTTGATGGATCTGTCGGGGGCTTGCCCCCCTCCCTCATGGACTGCTCCCAAAACCAAACCTTAAGTATGCTTCTCCTGTGACACCCCTGGGAGAGGGCAGCCTCGTGGGCGCGGAGGAGGATAGAACCTCCATGCTGCAGTCCTGACTTTGGGTTTTCATATCTGTTCCTTTACATGACCTGGAAGTCCGCCTGAGACAGTTATGGAACTGCGGCCGGTGAGCGCTGGGCCGGATGACCTAGTGTCAGACACGCTACCGCTACCACCTATGTCTTAACCACAAGGAGAGAAGGAACCTTTGTGCCAACCCAGTGCTAAAGTGCTGAGGAAGTGCTACATTTGCTTAGAGTTAGGGAAATGCATCAGAACTTCTGTTTGACTTCTGAGAATCCTTGGAAGTTTATCCCCAAGGGACTTAAAAGGATTAGTTCTTAGAGCTTTCACAGGGAGCTTTTGTTTGTTTGTTTGTCTTTGTTTTGGGGGATTTTTTGTCTGTTTCCTTGCTTGCTTGCTTGCTTTTTGGAAAAAAAAAATAAGTTGCTTTAAGTAAGAAAACTCAAGGAGCAGGAAGAAAAAAATAGATGTATACCTGCTCATAGTTATGAATGGAAGCTTGTATTATCTTGCCATTTATATAAGGATCCTGTGTGAAAAGTAATAAAGGATAAGATCTGAGGAAGGACGCTGAATGATGAACTCTGGCCTCCATATGTGCACACACATGTACACACCCACGCTAGTCCACACATAAATACACATGTGTTTGCACGCACACCACAACCACTACCAGTACTAACACCAGCACCCTGGCACACAGCACACACACACACAAAGAAACTATAAAATTTTAATTTATATATGAATATATATATATATATATAACCAGCTTAAAATGCTCATATACTTTCTTATGTCAAAAGGATAAATCAAGAAAAAAAATGACTAAAAGATCAACATGATACCCTTGACCTTTATATACATGCTATAGCATGCACACACACACACACACACACACAAACACACACTAGATACCATACAAAAATCTAAATGTTAAAAATAAACTGTAAATTTTACTCAAAAAATAGAGAATTTCCATTATCGGTCCCAGTTTTCAAAGAAATATATCAGAACAATGGGATGAAGGGTCCATATGATTTACTTGAAAACACCCTACATCAGATGTTAGAAAGGTAGAGGACAGGTATTCCAGTCACATGGCCCATCAGTTACATCATAGGAAAGGGGATTGCTGGTGCCTGGTATTCACATGTGAACAAAATGACACAGATAGGCATCAAATCATCCAAGCCTGAATTCATTCATTGTTTTCCATGAAAACGAAACTCACCAAAGCTTAGCATTGCATTTGCTCTCTTCCTCATGGAATGTGTTTTCAGATGGACGTTGTGTGTGCTTTTAGGGTGCTGTGATCACACCCACCATGGACCACCCCATGTCAATGCAGCCGACTAACATCGTGGGCCCTCTGACGCAGCAGATGAACCATCTTTCCCTGGGGACGGCAGGAACGGTGAGTGGAAAGGTTTAGTTGTGCTTCCTGGGACTTGAGATGATGCCATGTGCTGTTTTCACTAGCATTGCCAGGAAGCTGCTGGTCTTACATGACCTTCAGGTTCCGGCATGAGCAAGCTTGCATGCAAGTGCAATTCCAGGGAACAGGCATTCACATGGGCAAGGATGAGGGTCCTGTGCCATCGCTGCAAGACTCCAGGTTTTTCTCATTTTGTGGTACCATGCACCAAGTAAAATAAAGCTCTTTCAGGAAAGGGCCCTTTCTGCCTTCACATGTAGAGCTATATCCCCTACCACATAAATGGAGCTGTTTACCTCTTCTCAGCTGACTACCAGCTTGACTCATTGTCAGTCTCAGGCCCATCAAACGTAAGAGCCCACTTCTAACTGTGATTTGTATAAAGAACTTTTTATTCACTGCCAATGTCTATCATAATAGGATGGCACTGATAAGTTGGCCCAGTTAAATGCTTTTTATTTTTATTTTTATTTTCTGTGGATGCATTGGGATAACAACTACCAAAGAGAAGGAAGGAAATCTGGTGTGCTTAATATTTTTCTTATAGTTATGATGCTTTTGACTACTGTATTGTTCTCATTTCCTTCTCTGGGGCTGTGATAAAACATGGACCAAAAGTAACATGGAGAGGAAAGGGTCTATTTGGTTTGCAGGTTACACTGCATCAACAAGAGAAGCCAAGGCAGGATCTTAAGGCAGGAACCAGAAGGCAGGAACTGAAGCAGAGGCCATGCAGGAACAGTGCTTCCGGACTTGCTCAGATAACGTTCTTGTAGCCCAGACCCATGTGACTAGGGAACAGCACTGCCCACAGTGCGCTAGATTCTTCTACATTGATTGGCAATTAAGAAAATGCCCTATGACATGCTTATAGATCCATATGATGAAAGTAGTCCCTCAGCTGAGGTGTCTTTTTCCCACTTCACATCTGTGTCAGGTTGATAAGCAAGATCAACAGCCATCCCATGAACTGAAAAATTATCAGTAGCACACTGCACTTGATCTTCATCAATGACATGCTCGAACTCACTGGTGGAGCTTTTTATTTTTTTGTTAAAGAGAAGCCCCTCCAATATTTATGTCTGATACAACCTAGCACACTAAACCTAAGCTTCACGCCAGTAGAGAATGCGAGCACCGTGGATTACCTGCAGTCACACGCTAGTGTTTAGTGTACCCGTTGGTGCCGGTGATCTTGTCTTTTGTGAGGACACAGAAAAGAAAGGCATGGTTTCTTTCAACCCAGGCAAATTAAACAGCATAAAAGGACCTCAGGAGTAGATCAAGGAAACCTTGATCTAAATCTAAATTGTGCCATGGAGGACACAGTCTGTAAGGATCTCAACCTCCCTCTCTTCAGATGGAGATCGTTCATTTTGTGAGCACCTTGAGCGGCCGACTTTGTGTCTTTTAGCCTGTGCACTTATTCTGTACCATGACTCCCACAGAGGCACAGGCTCTGTGTACCACTGGCATGTTTTATGTACACTAGCTTTGGATGGAGGTCCTAAGAAAATGTCCCCCTCTACTCAAAGGAAATGGAAAAAAATTTCAATGCCACAGAGTGTTAAATGATCCTCTCTAAATATGGCGATGGCCACATACTTCCAAGAAAGAACTTCAGTTTGTCACAAGCTGCACACCTGCCCCACCTGCAACGTGCCCTCGGTGATAACTCACCTGCCCAGTTAGTGCTGGCTCGTATGATTACGTGACACTCTCAGCTAGATTTTAGAAGTCAAGTCTGCAATCACAGTGAACTCTACACCAGGTCTGAGATCACAGTTAACGTTAGACTGTGGTCCAGGTCATTTTCATTGGGGAGATAGAGTTTCAGAATAATATTTTTACAGCTTTTAGTCAAGTGTAAGGATGGTTGTAGTCTCTGTGTCATCCTACTGAAGCAGCTTTCAGATACAGAATTGGAAGGCCCAGTGCTTATGGAAACTCTGCTGTAGATTGACATCTACCTGTGGTTTCTTAGGCACCAAAGACCACCAACTGAGAATGAATAATAACTAAAGGCAGCCTGGCTGTGTTAAATGACAACCTCAAGTGTAAATTTTTTTGTTTTGTTTTGTCTTGTTTTTGAAACAGGGTTTCCCTGTATAGCCTTGGCTGTCCTGGACTAGCAGTGTAGCCCAGGCTGCCCTCAAACGCACAGAGATCTGCATGCCTCTCCCTCCCTGAGTGCTGGGATTATAGGTGTGCACCACCAGGCCTGCGTGTGTGATTGTTTTTTTTTTTTTACTTGTAAAAAATGAGTTATAATGAAAAACATAGGAAGAAACCATTTATACATTTTACTCCTTTGACCAAAAAGCAAATCTGGCTTCATTGCTAACATTTCAATTTGCCAACTAGTAAAGACACACAGTGTGACTGAACCCGTAAAGAAGCAAACAAAACAAATAATAGAATAGCCTTCAAATTATTTTAGTCCCTCATTAAATAAATAATATAAAATTACATATCTGAGACTTTTCAACAGGAGTAGACCACAACTTTCACCCAGCTGGCAAAGGCCAGAAATGATCGTTTAAAGATACTGTGGACCACTGCCTCTCTTAGCAAGTAAAACATTTTAGCTCATGGACCTTATTTTTGATGCCTTCTTTTTTCTATTTTTTTGAAAATTGCATGATTTCGTTATTGAAAGTAAATAGTGAGTGTCGAATGGGGTATCACACAGCAGACTAAACGTACTGTGTGACAAGTGGACACTTATCAAGCTAGGCACTCTTAACTTTGTATGCAGCCTACTTGGTGAACGTTCAGGCCACCATAATGGGCGAACCACTCCATTAACCCAATAAGCCAACTCCTTGGCTTGTTTTATTTCAGGGGGTATCAATTATTTCTTTAACATGTCCACTGTATTAACTGCTAACATAACAGTCCAGGGTCCCAAAGCTAAGCTTCCGGTCATGATAAACAATCTTGTTGTTATTCAAATAAATACCTTCAACAATGCAATCAAGTATTCTGCATAATAAGCAAAGTTGCATCATACAAATATAACGGCATTAAAATAATAATATAGAGGGATTTTAACATCCGTGTAATACCTTTGCCTGACTGTTGGACATGTAATGGTCAGAGGCAGTACCTTCAGCAGCAAGGAATAGGACACCCTTGTGTAGAGAGTAGAGCCATGACCCATCAGCCATTGCCTCATGGGCACGTAGACCCAGGCTGTTCTTGCTGTATGATTTCTTTTTAATATAAACTATATTTCAATGTGAAATATCCATGTATTTAGGTATCTGACCTTGTTTGTCCACTAAACTCCCAGACTGTGCCTGGTTCCCTGCATCTTCTCCCTGGCCATCCCTCCACCCTTACTTTAGATAGCACCCCACTGCTCAACCTGTACATGCTTCCCTTCAGCAATCCTGTCCACGCTCATGGTTTCCAGCCCCATCTTTCACATTGAAGATTTAAACATGAGCCTTCAATGTTGGTCTGAGAACATCAAATTCATCCAACTGGTTCCATGGAGATCCTTCTTCAGCATCTCAAAGTCAGTACAGCTCATATTCATGTCATGAACTTCTTTGAGCTTCATTTTAGTCACACCCTTCTCTTCCATGTTCCTGTCCTGTTTTATTTCAAGTTACAACTGTGATGATCCACCCAATAGCCAAACTCTACCATTGGGACTCAATACACACACTGTCCTTCTTCCTTTTCTCCATATACCATTAGTTTTGAGGTCCTACAAGTTAAACCATAGGCATTTGTCAGAGCGATCCTCTCTTGCCCATTCCTTGTGTTCATTTGGCTCATTGTAACAGTCTCCTAGCTGTACTTTCTGCTTTCAGTCTCATTCATTGTTCTTCAGTTCATTCTCTACCCTGTCATCTAAACTGTGTGTTAGTCACTTTATGTTGCCATGGTAGAGCCTCCTTACCAAAAGCAACTTACATGAGGAAGAGTTTGTTTGGCAGAGTTCCAAAGATGGAATCCATCATACCAAGGAAGATGTGGTAGCAGGTGGCAGGAGCAGGCATCAGTCTGGTCACATTTTTGTCACACAGGAAGGTCAGAGAGAGAACAAGAAGTGTGTTGATGTGCAATGCCTACCTCCAGTAGCCTGCTTCCTCCAGCAGGGTTCTTGTGTCCTGAAAGTTCTGTAACTTCCTCAACATCACCGCCAACTGGGAACCAAGTGTGGGGAACACATGAGCCTGTGGGGAACACTTGTCATTCAAGCCTCCATGAATTCATTCCAGTGTCCTTGCCAACATGAGGGTCTCAGAGACTCTCAGACAGCTGAGCTCTGGAAAATTTTGCAAAACAAATTGTGAACAGGAACAAAAATAGTCCGGCTGCAGATGGGCTTCGAGGACATGATGCAGTGAGATTGGGGGATAAATGGTGGCAGGTAGTGGCTAGGAAGATCAGGGAGCCAGAGCAGAAGTTGCCTGTTTTGGAAGGAGCTAAGGCCATTATGTGCCCTATCTTCCTTTTTAAGATCGTGACAAAAGGAGAAATATCGAACCAAAGCCTACTTTTTATCTTCAAAAAAGGCAGGTGTATTTCATCTTGTATCATCTCAGATTTTAAAATCATGTAGTTTAAAGAATTTCTGCCTGGAATTTCCCTCTTCAAAGTGTGTTGGTCAATTCTCTGCCCATTTCTGAGCTGGGCTGAATCTATAAGCTTTAAGCTAAATGAATTTTATGCAGACGAGGCTCCCATTTTATTTCATGCCTCTAGCCTTACAGAATTCTTACAGCTTTGTCTGCTTTTGTTTGTTCTTTTTCACAGAATTCCTCCAATGAAAGCAAAAGCCCATTATCCCTAATTTCTTATCAAGTTACTGGGAGCTTTAGCAGAAGCCACCTGGGACATGAGTGTGTTTTAAGAACCTCTACATTGCATGACAATCTTGTTTTACAACTTTCTTATCTCCTTTTCATTTGTTCAGCTGCTGGTCACCAGTGGCTTACAATGTCACCAGGCTCTACTGAAAGAAATAGAAAGATGCTGTTCTGTAGGCTCCTTATCTTCCGTTCAGTTTGCCATCCCAAGCCACTGCTGAACTGTGACATCATTGGATTTCCATGGTGTGATTATTGTCACTCACAAAAACAATCCTGGAATTGTCGTCCTGGTTAGCCAGAGTGTGCTGTCATTTCTCAGGCTTTCTGTTTCTCCACTGTTCAAAAAATCTGATAACTACCAGATGAAGATATGTATTATTCATTGTTTTTAACATTAGGCATAAATATCAACATTAAGATGGAGAATTATGAAAGTGAACAGAAGATCTTAAATGGAATTATGACTCTGTAAATAGTATCCTAAGCAATAAATAGCTTCATAAATCCTAATGACTACAATTCCTTAAGTGAACACTCAATGAAAAATAGCAGCCAATTACAAACTAATACAAGACAGAAAATGTAAATGCAAAGGTTATGGTTTTTAAATAGTTCTTTAATCTTATTATAATATAACAGTTCTTTACAGGGAAATTTTCTCATGTAAATAATGAATGAAGAGCTAGGGACAAGTCTTTTGGGGGGTGGAGAGTTACTTACAAATATTAAACCTTTACTTCTAAGAATATGGATCTCGAGTTTAAGTAAATTAATATCATTACTGAAATGCCCTAATAGAAATAATGTCAAGGAACATGAGTTAGTTGGGAATAAAATAGGGTATAGAAAAGGGAATAATATAATTAAAAACTGTCATTGCTATAACTTAACAAATGTGCACACAAACACACGCATGCACACACACATCAGATAAGATAAATAACCCGTACACTGTATTTATAAACATGGAGGGGAATGGCTTTGATGACACCCTTGAGTTGTACAGCACGAGTGAGGAGAACGGCGTGCCTGATCCAAGCACTTCAGCACATGGGCCCTCGTTGTACATTTTCAATTTTCCGAAGCTGATGGGTGGAAATATTGTAAAAGAAAAGAAAAAGCCTTTATGCCTTGAAAATGTTTGAGGCAGTGTTCTAGACAGTATTTAGTGAGGCGAATAACTAAATAAACCACGACTCATCCATAGACCCAAGAGTAGCAGAGTGTGAGATCGCAGAAGTTTCATACAAGTAGGGAAAGCATTGTTGATAAAGTCAAGTCAAAAGAGACGGCTGTAAACTTGCTTATGTGGGGCACAGGTAATGGTGATGGGTTACTTATAAAGTAATTCTGCAGAGAAATAAAAATTGGGGAGAGGCTAGAGAGGTGACTCAGTGGTTAAGAGCACTTGCTGCTCTGCAGAGGGCCTGAGTACAGTTCCCGGCACCTACATCAGCTGGCTTACAACTGCTTATAACTACACCACTTTGGAATACAGTGCCCTCTTCTGGCATCCATTGGTACTACATACACATGCACATACATGCATACCCATAGATTAAAAGTAAAATCAACCTTCAACAAAAATATTGCAAAACAAGTGTTTATTTATGGAAACGAGATTGAAGTAGTTTCTATTTTAATCATTTTATTTGTATTCCTCAACTACTGAGCAGTAGCTAGTACTGGCTATATTAATATTTGTTTCTATGTATACTATAATTACAGATATGCATATATATGCATATATATATATATATATATATCAACATGGGACAAAAATTAACTCATGTTTCCCCTAAGTTTTGGATAGTATTTTGAAGCTTCACATTTTATAAAAAGATATCTAGGAATTAAGATCACTGTTACCAAAATCTTTGGAATTGCTTTCAAACTGATTCTACTTCAGAGAGTCTGTAGGCTGCTTTCCTATTTCAAGAGACCAGACCACTCATGACTGTGGCTTATTTACATTTGAATTCTGAGCAACACTTGCTTGTTCTTGTCACCCCAAGTGCTTTACTATGTTCACAGCCCTCTTTAGATGTGCTATTTCCTCAAGAGAGTGGTTGGCATTAAACCAGAAGACAGATTTGTGAATGGTCTCAAAAGATACTAAATATACATTCCTGAGTGTAAACATTTAAAGTGCAATGTGGGTCATATGGATGAAATAAGAGTTCACATAGGGCCATCTATGCCTCAGTCTTTTTGGAGAGCTAGGGAGTGGGTGTATTCTTTTTCAGTTCTTAGAAGGGCAGCTGCAACCACAGACTATGCACCCCTGTCCTGGCTAAGGGCTGGTTAGGCATGGGAAGAGAAATGGGAGAGCACAGGAGATGGGGCAAGAGAGGGTTATGGGGTGGATGTGACAACAGCTTACATGTGCATGTATGAGGATGTAATAAACCCATAATTATGTGTAATTATGTACTAATAAAGGCGTTACAGAAAAGCTCATGAAAGAGTTGCAGGAGTTAAGGCTTCTCTGTCATCTTTAAAAGAGCTAGTATATTTACTCCCCAAGCCCCAGGTTTGCAACGACTACTTAGAGTTTAATTTTTCTCCAGATCTTGCCACTTCCGATGTTATGACACTTTGGAAACATCCATCTATCCTCTGTGTCATAGGACCTAGCTTTGGAGGCTGCACACAGGTTCCCGGGCCTGGGGCAGAGTGTTCCGGGCTCTGCTACCTGGTCAGAGTGAGAAAAATCATGGTAACAACCTGGGCTTTGTGACACATTTGATCCATACAGAGTAAGACATGCAGGTTTTTCGTTAATCTTTTTAAAAATTATTTCTTTTGTTCTCCATTCCTACCACACTTTGGGTACCCTCCAGATGGGCTGTCTTATAAAACTCTTAAAACAAAAGGGAAAGGCACGAACCTCCCACTGATTCCCAAAGGGAGCAATCAAACAAGAGGAAGATGGCTATGTTCTGGGATCAACTAGTCCCAGCAGCATGCACAGTGGGTGATGATAGAGACTAAGAATCAGCTATTCACTAGAGTCACAGTGCCTTGAGTGCTTGAGGAACAGGGGTGGGGGCAGGTGAGTGTGTGACGCACATGGGGCCTTCTGACTTTTAAAGCTAAGATTCTGTTTTTATTTTCCTTTGGACTTCATTGCATTCTTTCTCATGCTCTTTTCATTCCAAGATTCAATCCCAAGACAGAATTATGGTACTTCACCAGCTGTTGTGTCAGGTAGGAAAATTCTAATTCCTTTCAGACTTAATTGGAGGGGAGAGATGGGGCTTGCTTGGTTGTCTCCAAAACTCTTCAAAGCAGTGATTCTCAACAGGGATGGGAGGAGATGTTTGCATTTCATTTTGGCAAGGGGTGGGACACGCAGTATGACTCTGTTTACTGGGACAATCTGGCTTTGTGTCTAGAAAATAAATACATTGTCTTTAAAATAAAAGCTAAAATCTCAAAGACACTTTGTTCATGCAAGATATGCAGAAGACTTAGTCAATGTTCTGTGTATCAGTGGGTCTCACTGTTTGACAAGTCATCAGAATTTCTACACAGTGGGGGAAAGAGTTGACATTTATCAAGAAAGGGGGGGGGCACATTTTAATAAAAAGAGATTGAGAAGCGCTGCTTTAGAGACCAGAATTTCACAGAAGTCAGAGATACCCCATGTGCTTGCTTGGCTCCCAGGACAGGTTCTGATGTGTGGACTCAATTTGTTGAATGAATCAAAACTTCATTTTTTTCTAAGATGTTATATTTGGAATATCAAAAGTGACACTTCTGATATTCCATCTTCACCATGAGGTAGTGGGGGTTGCTATGAGGAAACATGAGGGTCTTAAGCATTCAAATATCAATATTTAACTCTGTGAACTTTGATGATGCAATTTGGAGCTGAGTTGTATGTGCAAAGAAATTGGTGCTTTGAAACAATTTTTGAGCTGCATAGGTATTGTACTTTCAACTTTAATTTTTACTTTTACTCTGTTGCAAAGAAGAAAATAAACACAAGTGTAAAATAACAATTTTTTTGTTAATTTATTTTAACTAACTGAAGAGTAGTACGAAACATGGGGAGCATGGACTTCTTTGAGTCTTTGTCATGTTAGGTGGTTAAAAATACTCACATGGAACCCAGAAGGTCATTGGAAAGAGTGAGGGATCCATGGTTCATGAAATGCCCAAAAGAACGCAGGAAGCAGTTGAGTGTGGCAGAAATGGCTTTCAGTGAAGAGCATCTCACTCAAAGCCACTGCAGTTTCCTGACCCAGCATCTGAAGGATGGCACTTCCTCATGCCCTGTGCATATCCCTTTAGTTACCCTAAAGGACAAGGTCATCTCAGAGCTGAATGAATGTCTTCACTGAAGATTATAGAGTTGGCTTCCAACTGGACATCACTTTGGTACTCATGGTCTTCATGGATTGCCATTCATTAAAATGTCAACGCACCTGTCATATTGTAATGTGTTCTTTGCATTACAAACATGTGACACTGGAGAGGAAAGTTGGTTATGCATAGCTTTTAAGTTATTTAACCCTTGGCTTCTTTGACAAGACGTTTATACTCCTCATAATTAACCAACATAAATAGTAACAACCAAACATCCTTCTATCTTTAAGAACACAGTGAATGCAGCCATGGTGGTACACACCCTTTATCCAGGAATTCAACAGGCAGGCTAGGTACATCTCAGTGAATTTGAGTCTCATCTACATGCTGAGTTCTAGGCAGCTATATCATGAGACAGTGTGTGTGTGTGTGTGTGTGTGTGTGTGTTAGACAATAAATATGGAAAGACATTCACACAAACACATCACAATGAAAATTGCAAGCTGTTTGTCAGAACTGTTTACTTTAAGATCATGAGTCCCCTGCTATACAAATTAATCTTGGCAAGAAACAATGCCTTACTTCAGGAGTTCCCATCTGATTCCACTGAAACTGTCAAGCAGATAAATGACTTGTTAAAATAATACTAAAAAAAACCTTAAGCCTGTAAGTGTGTGTGTGTGTAGAATGAGAAATAAAAATACAGAGAAATATTAAAATCCAAGATGTGGAGCTTGTGAGTTGACTCAGTCATTACAATGCTTGCAGAAGGCCCTTAGTTCAGTCCTGCAACACACACATGAGAAAATCCAGACATCCAGTAACTCAGGGGAGGCAGAGACCAGCCAGCCAATGAGCCCCAGACGAAGGAAATACCCTACCTTAATTACAGCTGTGGATGTTTCTTAGGGAATGACATTCAAAGCTGACCCCTTTTTATCCCCACAAGCATGTGCATACATGTGTATATACCCCTATCCACATGTGAACACATATAAACAGGTAACCACCAAACACACACACAGGAAAGCCCAAAATGATATGTGGCTAATAAAATATTTATTAAGTTGCCAATAGTGGACTACAAAGAAAGAGATTAATAGGACACATTTGTGGAAAACCACATTTTATACTTAGTTCATCCTTGTAAGATTTGGATAGTAGCTTGGCCATGTTGCAAAACTGTACTCTCCTTGGGCTTATGCCTAAATAGTAATAGATGTGCTTTCAAAAATGGTCGCTAACTGACTTTGTACAGTTATGTATCTTTTGTCCAAATATTGATTATATTAGGAAAGCAAACTGAGTCTGATAAGGTAATAACCCTTTCCCAAATATCCCAATGTGCCAGCATCAAGTGATTTAGTTGATTAGCTTTTGTCAATGTCTGAGCCAACCAAATTGCTCTAATATATTGGAATTCAAGATATTAACTTAATTATCCACAGGGATATAATCAAACGTATTTACTCTCATTCAATCAATATTTCATACATTATCAGACTATTTCAAGGGTACTAGGTACTATGCTAATATTGAAGATGTAGATATGAATAGAACATCATGGTTCAATTTGATTTTGCTGTTTCTTATGATGTTATTTGTGATGATATAAACATTATAGAGAAACAATAATATCGAAAGATTTGAGATACAGAGGAATAATATTGATTGGAAGAAGGACCAGTAAGGCTGGTTTACTAGATAGACTAGCACAGGGAGTTCTATTTGGAATACACTACAGGCTATGTCAACTTTAGCCCGGGAAACAGTATGTGGGTGTAGAATGGCAGCAAGTCATTGGAAATTTGAGGGCAAAATACAACTTTGACATATATCAAATTGAGATCTGTGTGGTTCTTATTTGAAGTAAGGATTCTTTGTCCTTTCAGTCATATCATCTGTTTATTTTTTTGTTTTTTTTCTAATTTATCCAACTTCTGTTGGTAACCTACTATGTGTTAGCTTGTGTTCAGTGCTGAAAATAGAATGAAAGACATTACTTACGAATGTCTTATTACAGCAATGTAAATGCTTTATTATTTTTTTAATTCATAGATAAAATCTCCAAGTTCAGAAGCTTGCACCATTTTCTTTACTTGTGGACACTTGAGGAAATTGCTGAACTTTCTGTAGTTCTTTAATTATCTGGGGAAGTACTAACCCTGTAAGGTGGTTGTAGCACTGATTAAGTTAAGCTAGAACCAATCCCAGCATAAACAAAATATTCAAATAGTGTTCCCTACAGCCACATTAATCTTTATTGGCGCAGTATGTTATGCTGGTACAAAATAAGAGCAATGGACTTAAACTAAAGGCCAGAGAAGATGCCAGGAAAAGAATTCTCTAAACATAGAAACAACACATGGGAATTAGCTAAGAAAAAACATACAGAGCTCAGGGGGTCAGACCAAGGAAGCAATTTGTCCAAAGGCTTGTGAGAGCAGTGGATGGAAAGGTCTGAAACGGCAGATGGATTGGCAGGACACAGATACATATAGAGAGATGGGGACAGGGAAATCAGCCTAAGAAGTAGGTCGGCTGTAGCAGAACTGGCAGGTCGGTAAGTGGAACTTTATTTTGTTGACAATGGAAGAGTTTTGAGTTCAAAAGTGACACAATCACTCTACCTATAGGATGGAGACTGTCCAGAAAACAGGCAAAAGGAGAAAAGGTCCAAACAGGACTGAGGAATCAGAGGAATGATGGTGGCAAGTAGTCACATTCTGGAAACGACCATGACAGTGAATGCTAGCAAGTTTGTGATAAGTGAAAGGCTGGGAATACCATGGATGTTGTAATCAACTGAGTACCAGGCTGGACATCAAAATAACAAAGCATAGGTCTTTTGCCCCTACAGCTCAGTGACCCAACATTCCCCTTTAATGAACTAAACTGAAGGAAGAGCAAGCCTGCTCCATGCAGACAGAGGCCAGCCTGGGCTACAGAGCAAGACTCTGTCTCCCTTCCTTCACCTCAAATCAAACTAAACAAAACCGTTGGCAAAGCAGTGTATAGAAATGGCTTTGCAGTCTCTGCCAGCTACTGACACAGATTTGCATTGGAGAGCCTCAAGTTGCAGACAGCGCGGCTTAGCTGAAGCCTAGCTTTATGCTGTCTCCCCTTGGGTGAGAATTCCTTTTGAAGCCTCCCCATATAATCAGCAAGATGGGGGATAGTGTTTAAGCATCTTCAAAGAAGGAAGCTGTTTTTCAAGCTCTCAACAACATGTGTTCTCCTGGATTCCATGAGCTAATTCCAAATGACTTCCATCTCATCCCTTAATTAAAAATTAGGTCCATTAGTAGTTCCAATTAGCAACAATTAACCATTAAATTGTGTTTACTGTAAGAGACCCGACACAGTTATAAGTGCTCCCACAAGCCACGCTTTGAAGTCAATTTCCTTTTGCCCCTCAAACACTGCATGCTTCTTTGATGGCAAGAAGCCATTCCTTGAACTGTACTAAGTAATTGCATCTCTTTCTTTTCAATAAGTTGTAATGAGCGGGAGTTTACTCCACTCGGCTGTTCATGCGGCAGACACTTGCTGACTCTCTGCAGAACGGCAAAGAAGCAGAAGGCCAGGCTCTAAAGAGCAAGCACAGGCACAGTGGGCGACAGAGTTCAGGACTTGTCGGCCCAGCAGGCTGCACATCAAAAATGAGACTTGTACAAGCATTAGGTACATGGGTATATGCACACCAAGTCATCGTGTTCCCGCTGGTACATTTTGGGAATATAGTTTTCAGTGATCTAGTCAAGTGACTTCATGATTCCTCATACACTTGCCTGCTCGCGCGCGCGCGCGCGCGCGCGCGCGCGCGTGTGTGTGTGTGTGTGTGTGTGTGTGTGTATGTGACTGGGTGGGTACATACGTATGCGCTGGCTTACATTTATGAGTGTGTTAAGTTGATTCACAGTTGATGTACACAACTAATACATAGTTGATGTACAGTGTTTTCTTTGATCACTCTCCTTGTTTACTGGGATTACAGGAGGCTACCACACCTACCTCAACCCAGAGATTTTATTTCTCAGCCTCATGCTCATAAGCCAAGTACTGTATCCACTGAAGCTCAGTGTTTTTGCGCCATGGGGGATGCACTGTCATGTATGAAACTATATACTTTCTTTTAGTGCCCAGGAGGCTAGATCTGTGGAAGCCACACAGGAAAAGAGTTTCTTCAGCGCCTAATGTCTTTTCCAGTGTAGCATGAGTGAGTAATGCTGATAAAGGCTGGCAGAGCAGTGTTCCCTTAGACCTCGCTTACAGAGGTCTACAGAAGATGGCTCAGGTGGCAAAGGGTTGATCATGCAAGCCAGAGAGTCTGAGTTCATGCCCCAGAATGGGCCTGACATGATAAAGCCTGGTATGGTTGTGTGTGTTTGTAACCACAGCACTGGGGTGGCAGAAACGTGTGGACCATTGGGACTCACTAGCAACTGGCCTCGCCCAATAAGTGACTTTCAGGTAAAGGGAAAGACTCTGTCTCAAAACCAAAGTCAAATAAGAACAAATCATACAGTGTGGACAGGAAGGACCCCGGAGGTTGACTTCTGGCCTACATACATGTATGAAACACACAGATATAGACACACACACATACTCATACACACACACAAACACAGAGAGAGAGAGACACACACACATGCACATACTTCATTTATTATTACAGCACACTTTATTTATTATTACAAAGATAGTCAACCGACCAGGTTTGGTCTACATGCTGAAATTTGCCCACCCCATCCACATCAGTGGATTTTCTGAAGTATCTCAGGCTAAGTGTTGTCCCTGACGTTGCTTTTAAGACATAGGAAATACTTTCCTTTAAAACCCACACCTTTGTCCAAAGTGGAAGAGGCTAAGATAGCTGAAGGAACATTTCTTAGCCTGCTCCCACCACCCCCAGTGGTGTCTTACCCAGGCAGAGATGCTCCACTGAGTGTACCTATCTGTGTCTTAGTTTAAAACCGACCATTTTGTAGCGTGAGCCCGAGACTGCTGGAGATACAGGTGTTTTCTGCCTGGCAGTCAAAGCAAAGTGCTCGTCAGGGACACGGTGGACACACGGGCGCACAGGCAGCATCACACAGTTGTTTCGCGGCAGGCACAGTTCTTCAGCGACTAGGAACGCAAAAGGAGCAGCCGAGGTATCACCTACCATGCTGCTCATGGGTAACTCACTTTGACACTACATCCCAACGCTGTACATATGCACATCTCCAGAAGGACACAGGCGAAGTAAGAGGCAGCAGAGGAAAGCAAGGCATTCAACACCTTCTATATAGATCATATAGATTTGGAAATAGGAACTACCTGTGCATGATCCACAGACCTGGTGTGGAAAGCTCAGAGTTCCATTTTTACTCAGCTGCTTACACTGGACACTTGGGACTAAGTGGGAGACTCAAGCTGGGACTGGACTGTGAGGACCACTTGAGGCAGCCGCTGAAGGCAGGCTGGAGACAGAGGATACTGAAGACACTCGGCTGACAGCCATGTTAGCATTTCTCTAGACTCCATGGCTAATTAGTTTATCAGAAAGCAACACGCTGGAACCATCTGATTACAGGTCCCTGTTGCAGGGTTTTCTGTGTGTGAGAGCGAGTGTCTCCACTCTCCTTTCTTACAAGAGTGCTATATGTTGTCAGCATTTTAAAATGCTGTTAGCTCCCTTGAGACACGACATCAGTTAGGTCCATTATACAAAGAAGAGATGAAGTTCCGGGGTCCAGGAGGCTCAGCCTGTGTCTCTTAGTAAAGGAATGCATGGATTACTTTTGCATCCACAGTGTCCAGTGAAGAACCTAACCTAGGCCCCTTTGTACTTGGGGCATCAGGACAGTTGGAAGTAGATAGGATACATTGGCTGTTTGCTTCCTTATCCTAAATGCCTGTTGGTTTGGTCTACTTTGTGTCATTCATTTGTTTGTTTTTAAGAAATGGAATCTTACTATGTAACTCTGGCTGGTCTCCTAAAAGTGCTAGGATTTCAGGCGTATACTAACATTTCCCATGCGTTTCCCTTTTTCAGTCTGTGCTTTTTATTACATAACCATTAATTTTATGAACCTCTAACACCTTCACTTTAGAGGTATGTAGACTAGCTCTCATTTAAAGATATATGGGAAAGGGTGACTAATATATTAATCAGTGGTGGAATGCTGACCTGGTACATTCAAGGCACCAGGATTAATCTTCCCACTATGCAAACATCAAACACGCACATGTGCACGCACACACATACACACACACACAGGCACACATACAAATAATTAGGAGGAAATACAGATGAGATAAGAGAAGCTGAAGAGCTACAAAGGCTCAAGGAGAAGGCAAGATGAACCCCAGCCTTCATAATGCCTTGATCTCGTGAGACTTCTCCAACACTCCATGGTATTAGCCACCCACAGCCATTTGATGTGAGTGGGAAAACGTGTGCTATTACACACAAAATGTATTTAGACTCAAGAGGTTACACATGATTCCTGGCCCCACTATTTAGTAATTAAATTTCCATGAGGGGTCTGAACGTTTTCCTCAGCCTGCTTCTCCTCGCTCTAAGTGTAAATAAAAATCCATGACCAGCTTCCTATCACAACAATGAGAGAATTCACCAGCATGACATGCAAAGTTCCTGGGAAGTAACCAGTTTATAAGAAGTGTCACATAATGGAGACTGCCTTACGTTCACGAAGTGCTAGGGTTTTCTTGAGTCTCAGTAACCACAGTTGCTATGAGAGATTGAAACATTAAAGCAAAATGGAATTTTAGAGTAGAGTTTATGACATACAGCAGAGGAAATATATAGGAGTTAATTCCACATTTGCTCTGTTGGGAGAATTGGTATGGTATTGTTAGTTGAGTTACATAATAAATAAGTTTTAACATTATAAATAAGAAAAATTATATAATCCACAGCAGTAAAATGCTGACAAAATAATAACTATTTATTATTTTGAGGGCTAAAATATATGCATGGGAAGAATTTGGGAACATAACATGCTCGCTGTATGTGTTTTTAATTGCTGTTATATAAACTTTGAAATTTTACTTAGCAAATAGCATAATTTACTAAACTTTTAATAGTAGTTTTCAAATATGTATAATATTAAGGAGACACTCTGTTTTTAGTTTTTTTAATCTCTGAAATTACAATATAATTACCTTTCTCCTTTCTCTTTCCTCACTCCAAATATACCACTATGGTGGAAAACGAGGTCTTTATTCACTAATTGTTATTGCATGCATATATGTATATATACACATACATATTCCTAAATCTAGCCTGTTCTGTCCACATAATCTCACTGTTACTATCAGGAACACATGGCAAAATTGACACGGGGTAATGACAGCTGTGGCGTGTGCTGCATCCATCCTTGACAGCAAGGGCCAGACAGACAGTTCTCCCAACCCCACCCTCCATGTCTCCTCTCAGTAGACTTTGAAAGTATCGTGTCTTCTTAGAGATGTGGCTTACACCTTTTGAGCATCCACAAGTCATGGTTAAGTTTTATGTGAATTCATTAAATACCCGCCAGAAGGTCATTGTCTAACCAGCTGGCTGCCGCTTTTGGTATTTTTCACATCAGAATCTAATTTCAAGTGATGTATTCTCTTCTTTGAAGGCAGTTAGGAGTATCTAGAGTCTTCCTGGTGCAGTTAATATAAGACTCTCTATCTTTAGTGGGTTTTTTTGGAATTGACATGAAGCACTTAAAATTAGGCCCATACATAATACATTTTAAATAACGTATTGATTTTAAGTCTAACTTCCACATGATAACTATACATACACATATACAGTCTATTATTATATACATATTTTTGGTTTTCAGCTTAAAACAATATTGCCTACAAGAATTTGTTTCTCTGAGATGCACACCACATAATATTTATTGCTTTCAAAGTCAAGTGAGTTTCATTCTCAAGTCCATTTGCTGCCTAAGATCCTGCTTATACTGACTTCTTTCAGATGGCTTCGCTTTATTCATTCTGACAACATGGAATTTATCAGGCCTAGCCCATTTTCCTCATTGGAACCATGCTCTCTGGTGTATTCATTGTGCTTCCCCTTTGATTAAATATTGATGGAAAAGCCATCGGCTAACTCACCTTCACACTACACACCAAAGCCTCAATCACTGCAATCATTCCCTTACAAATGGGAACAAAGCCTTGAGCAGGTTTTAAACCAATAGAATCCTTTGTTCTGTATGAGGTGGGTGTACCCTCAATGGACACCAAAGCTATGGTGGCTGCAGAGTGACAGGTGGCGGATTCCTGTAAGGCACACTTTGATTATTCCATGTACCTACTCTGAACCCAGATACCTGCCGGGGAGACTCATCTGCCAGGGAAAGCATGCAACTCCAGACTTGGGAAACTTGAATTTTTTTTTATTCATAAATGAACAATTACTTTGACAAATTGAATATAGAAGGTTGGGGTGGAGGATGGCTCTGCAGTTCAAAGCATGTACTGTTCTTCTACAAGACCCAAATTTGATCTCAGGACCCACGTCAGGTGGCTCACAACCATTTGTAACTGCAACTCTGGCTTCCTCATTTGGCTCCTCTGGACACCTATGCTTATGTACATTTACCCTCCATCCACATATATGTATAACTTAAAATAATTATGAATTTTCAGAGTCATGTGAAAACATTTACATATTTCAGATATTTGGTGTGAAACATGGAAACCTACAAACCAAAGACTAGAGACCAACTATTGCCAAACCTGTAGGTTCCCTTACCAGAGGAGGATGCGGGAGTGCCCATCAATGGTACAAGCATGCATGTAGCTTGGAATGGCTTCCAGACTGGACAGCCTTGGCTGTGTTGGGTGTGTTCAGGAAATTAAAGGCTCTTACTGGCTGGTCCCTTCTTCAGCCTGGTCTTTGACAGGGGTCCAGGGGCCATCGACATTTCTCTGGAAAGGGTGGGTCGTTCATCTACAGAAATTGCTTGCCCATGTTTTGCAGCATTCCCTCATTTCAGGGCTGGTTCGGATGATTGTGATTAACCAGTGAGAACTATTTAATTGGACACATTATGAGCTTGCAGATATTATCAGCTAACTGAAGGCTATTGGAAAATTCCCCATGAATTCTCCCCATGTCTGTCTCAAGGACAATTGTAACACTGCCTGGAAAACACAGCCAAAGATGGAGTGGCCCTGACAAAGGATAAATACAAACACTACATAGGCCAGGAAAAAACATGTTTTGTTCCTTGTACACACATGAATTAGAGGCATGTGGACTTGTGTCTACAGGGAGCACACTTTTGGAGTGTCTTATGCAGTACATCTGATGGCACAATCACTCTAGAAGAGTATTCATGGTCCCACAGATCAATTCCTTAGAGTGCGGGAGATCCCCTCATTCATATTTATGTTCCTTCCCCCATTTTAGAGTTTCTGATCTTTTTAAGTTCCAAATACAAGACCTATCATTTTTGTTCATAACACGACTATCTCATCTCCTCCTTTATGTGAAGATAAGTGACAGCTTTGATCTGATCCTCAAGTGCTTTCTTACCATTTCCACACTTCTTCATTTTTCCATACTTTTTATGCTGTTTTATCAAACAACATCCGCCCCCCCCTTAAATCAGTTAGAGATTCCTCCCGGGGTTTTTTGTTGCCTTGTGTGCTTTTTGAGACAAAGTCTAGGGTGTCTCGAGTTTTCAGTCTTCCTACCTTGGCTTCCTGAATGATGAGACAAGAGGCATGTGATGCCATGTTAGCTCTTCCTTCTGTGTTCTCAGTCTCATTTGTGTTCTCAGTCTCGTCTGTCTCTGTACTGTTTTTATTGGCTCACAGAATAAATCAGCCTCCATCTCGCATGTCTCTCTCCAGTGAAGTCTTGCTTATGGTGACTCTTCCTCTGCCTGACAGCATGGGTATGAAGCCACCTTCAGTTTCTCACAGGGCTGCTGTTAGGACGCTTTGAATTGTGTCATTCACTCTTTCCCAGTGGTATCTAACTGCCTGCTCCCTATCCTTGAGCTGCCTCAAACATGACTTCTGCTGGAAATGTCATGCCTGTGTTTTCAGCAACCACCTATGTATCCCTGCCTCATCTTCCCACACTGGCCACTTCACACTTCGCAGTCACATCTTCAGTTCTCTTCAGTCTCTTCTGCAAACATCCTTGGGGTTTCAGAAATCCTCTGTAGAGATTGTTTCTCCATGCTAAAGTTAAGCGTAGCTATGCTTTAGTAATATGAGGGTCTTCTTTGGCAGGAACGTGGACCATGGGTAGTCTCTGTAGGTAAGGACTATATGGCTTACTAGTCACTAAAGCTTGGAGTTGAAGAGAAAATCTCTCACAGTTTTTTTCTTCTACTGTATTATACTTCAAACCTTGGAAAGAAAAAGGCATTTTTGACACAGTCTTTCTTATTTGTATATATTCTAACACACTGAATGGCAATCAGTTGAAGCCATTCTACTCGCTCACCCACCCTTACCTTTTAGTCTTATTACTGCCATTCTTTTCTGGGTTGGCACCTGGCTCTTTCTTCCAAATTCATCCTTCACACAGATCTGGAATACATTTCGAGATTAATATTTTAAAACACTTTATGTACAAAGACATGGTCTTATTAACCTTGGTAAATGACTGTCCCTACCAACGGATTCCTGTTGAGAAGTTGAAATCATGTCATGTTTGCTAACCTTATGTGGTTTTCTCTTATAGAAAACCAACTTGGAATTAGTACACACCAGAGTTGTGTGTGGTTAGTGTTCAAACTTCATTCTGTTGCTTTGATAAATGCCATGACAAAAAGTGGCTGAGGGGGAAGAGAGAGTTGATTTTCAGCTTTCAGGTTACAGTCCATCATTGAGGGTAGTCAAGGCAGAAGCTCAAGCAGGAGCTGAAAGCAGAATTCAAGGGGGAAGCATGGCTTGCTAGTTCACTCACAGGTTCATGCTTATCTAGCTTTTCATATATAGCCTAGAACAAACTGTCCAGGGAATGCCACTGCCCATGGTGGTTTAGACCCTTTCTGCATCAATTAACAATTAAGACAGTCCTCACGGACATGTCAACAGGACCATCCAACCTGGGCTGTTCACAGGACAATCCAACCTGGTGGTCTCTCAATCCAGGTTTTCTCATATGACTCATGACTATGTCAGGTTGATAATCAAGGCTAACTAGAACAGTTAGCCTAAAAGACAGCACTCTCCTGTGATGGCTAAGTGTGATGTGGTTGCACAACGTGCTGCAGTGCAATTACTACCTCTCAGTTTCTGGCTGAGAGCAGTCCTAGCATTTTCCTCAGAATGCCGCATTTCTTTGAAAGCTAGTCTCCAAGTAAAGGTTTGAGTTTCTGTGGGTCATTCTAAATTTTTCTTAGCTTCATCCATTGGAGACTGTATATAAGAAGCCTGTTTTAACTCATGGTGAAAGCGCACAGGCCTTGGAAAGTGGGAGCAAAAATGCTGAAGTAGAAGCATTTTCCAAGATGTTCATTTGCAAAGTCTCTGCCTCATATGACTTCCAGACCTTGGCTGTGGGCAGTAGTGGTGTAGGGCAGGAGAGACTGCCGGGCACCTACTACTCTCTTTGAGTACTCTAAGTTATGATAAGCTGAGAATGCTGTTTTACCTGGATTGACATCCCACCAGCCTCCCACCAGGTGAGGGACACCTTGACGCAGTGTTGAGCTGTCATGTGTGAAGGACACCATAATGAAAACCTTTGGAGCTTGCCTTGCTTAAGACTGCTGGTCATCACACCTCAGCATTCTCTCCTTCAAACTGCATCTTTTACTTCCAAGTTGGAAGCCGTTCTGGCCTGTTTCTCTTTTTGAATGGACATCATGACCTGTGGGATTCATGGTTTACACAGTTCGATAGGCGTTTAAAGGCATGTGTTTGATCAGTCAGCTTGCTTATCTTTCCCTCTTTTGGCTTCATCTTTCTCCTTTATTCGATACTACAGTGTTTTCTACAGGCCTAGAAGCTGACTTTGATCCCCTTGAGGAACAAGGTGAGCTAAAAATCAATAAAGGCTGGAAATGGAGCTCCCCAGTGTGTCACTCACCCAGTTAAGAAGGACAAGTCAAAGTCCACAAGAAAGTATGTCACCCCATCACTGCTGCCTGCAGAGTCCATCTTCAGACTCCTCTCGGGGATGCTCCTCTTCCTACCCCCTGAATTCCCGGAAGCATCCTCTGGCCTCTGGCCGGAGTGGCTTATGGGATGAACTACCGCTGAGCACTTTCTTTCCCACCTGGCCAAAGTTGGCTTCCTGATATTTTTTTTTCATGTCATCTGCAGCTTCTACTGGCCCATATCTTAAAGATCCCCAGTGTTATAACTCTCTCTCTCTCTTTCTCTTTCTCCTCCCTCACTCCATGGAACCCTTCCCTATTCTCTTTCTAGTTTCATCACTTGATATTGAATCTTTGGAAATCACTCTGTCAGGAACTGCTGTATCCTTCCTTCACCCTAGGTAGTAGGGGCTTATTAGCTTACCACCCTACCTGCTTCCTTCAGATCACTGATAAGTCTTAGACACTTAGAGTACAAAGACAGGACTGTTGCTTTTACTACTCAGTGTTAACACTCAAAGTTGTGTGTGTGCATACACACAGAGGGCAGAGAACGACTCTGTTGGCACTTTTCAAACCCTGGCTGTCATCCTTGCAAGCCATTTACTTTATCCACTGAGCCATTTCCCAAGTCCTCACACTCATATTTTTTTAAATGAAAATGCAATATTTTCAGAAGATTCATTGGAAGGTTTTCATCACTGAATTTTGCTTCAAATAAATGAAAGAGAAAAAATAGAGATTGTATTAGTGTTTTGGATGCTGGCATTTTTCTCTACCAGACTTAAAATATAGGATTCTCCCTCCCTGTATTTTTTTAGATGATTGTGACCCTTGGGCAGAAATAGTAAGATGCATATGACACCCAGTTTTTCAGAGTCATCTTCTTTCAGAAACACTAACCTGCTTCCCACTCTCCCATCACTGTGGAAACATGGTCCCCAACTCACAGCCTGCACTGCAAGGCTTTACTATGAAGACAGCTGCTTTCTTGAGGTGCTTGTCACCAAATCTGATGATGAGAGTTCAATCTCAGGAACTACGTGATGGGGAAGAGAACTGACTCCTGTGGGTTGTTCTCCAATCTCCTTTTGCATATTGCAGCATATGTGCACACATATACAGACAGACACATAAACACATAGACACACACACAGAGAGAGACACATATACACAGACACAGAGACACACACACAGACACACACACACAGACACACAGGCACACACAGACACATACACAGACACACAAACACACAGACACATACACAATACACAGACACACAGGCACACACAGACACAAACACAGACACACATACACAAACACATACATGCACACAGACACACAGATGCATACACACATATACAATCAATCAATCTAATGTAAAACTGAAATCTTTGGTTGATATTTTTTTTTAGTAGTATCATCCTAAGTGACGCCCCATGGCACTTTCTGAGAAGAGTATTCTACAGTTCCTGATACTCACAGTCTTCTGGTGCCGATAACAGACCATCCTCATTTCATTTATTCACCATGACCTAATAGCCAGTGCCTTGTCTCCTACAAAGTCCCTGGGACACAGGCACCCTCATGGTATACTGGCATTGTAAATGTTAACTTGCTATTTGTCATTGATAAGACTGAAGATCCATGCCAATCTGTTAGTGACCGTCTGTGATACCAACTGCATATTAGGAAGAAATGGCCAGTCAGTGGACGTGTTACTGGTTTGCCAGAAGTCAGAGTTTTAGCCAAAATCAAACGCAGTAGCCCTTCACATAACAAGAACATTAGTTTGTATTTTCTCCCACCCACCTTTTTATTTGTCTTTTTCTTTTCCTATTCCTACAATCCATCATGGGTTTAACCAGTGTTTTCTATGGGACACTGAAAACTTTTGCAGATAAACAGTGTTTGTGGGAACAAATTTCAGTCTTTTGAAAGTCGTTCTTTTTATTGTTTCTGTCCATAGATTTTAGCTCCCTGAATTCTTATGGCCAAAGAGATACTTTCTTCCTTTGCATCGGTTTAAGACTGGACATAAAAATATAAAGTAAGCATCCATTCTGTTGCTTTTCTAAATTATTTTAGCATCCCTGCAAATAAAGTGTCCCTGTGTTTTCTTTAGGAAGGTGTGTTTGTGATTGTTGCTCTTGAGCGTGGCTAGTTTAGGGTGTGAGTGCTTCCTGTGTAACCTGCGTGACCCCTTTAATCGGCTGGATTGCCTCCCCTCAGCTTCACTCCATACGGAGTCTGGGGGCTGTAAACTCCACATGGCTGGCATCTGAATTTATCGCTTAAGCCACTTAGACTTGAAGTCCATCTGAAGAGCTAGTCCCTTGTGAGGCCAGAATACATGTGCTTTTTAGTTCCCACGCTCTAAAACTCCTTTACTTAGGACTCTCACCAGGGGTAAAAAGAAATCACATTGGCTCTCAGGCATGCCCTGTACCCAACAGTTGATTGGTGCTTGAAAACAAAACAAAGTAAAACAAACAAATAAATCAAAAACCTTTGTATTCACCTCCACAGTAGGTTTTCTGTTCAGTACCTGTTCTCTGTACGCCCCTCTCAGTGACCCACAGAATGAGAAGACATCAGAGGTTCACTGGGCAAGAGAGTTTCTTTACTTCACTGTATTGTGTCAGGGCACGTGTGGACAGAGAAAATAAACATGGAAGAAGAGGAGCGCTAAGTCCCGGTCTCCTCTCTCTGTCTTTCTCTGTCTCTGTCTCTCTTTCTTTCCACCTATAAATGAAGAGAATAATACCAAGGGAGTAGGATATGAGAGGCAGCCGTGAATTTTTGGCATTATCAAGACTCAGCCTTCCTTTTGTCTCAGAAGTCTATATATACAATTGTCCTACTATGCTCCTCTATTGCTGTGAGAAGCATCATGATTGAAAATAGTCTTGGGAGGAAAGGGTTGGCTTACACATCCCGATTGCTACTGTGTCTAAGGGAGCCAGGCAGGAAGGTGGAGGCTAGAACAGAAGCAGGCAGTGGAGGGGTCATGATTGGCTAGCTCTCCATGCCTTTCTCAGCCTGCTTTCTCATACAACCCAGGTTCACCTGATTGCCCACAGTGCAACTGGCCTGACCATCTCTATCACTGATCAAGAAAATGCCCACACAGACTTGCCTACAGGCCAGTCTGATAGAGATGATTTCTCAGCTGAGGTTTCCTCTTCCCAGGAGACTTTAGCTTGGGTCAAGTTGGCCAAAAAATGTATGACAAATACAATATTTAATATTTTTAGTCCAGTGAGTATTGGTGATCAATACATGATCTTTGGTGTGGCATCATCAACGCCCCACCACCACCAGAGCTGATAGAAGACCAAGACTTTAGGGCCCACAATAGACCAAATATGTATCAAATGGAGAGTGAGCCCAGACATGTCCTTTTCAAAAACCCTCCCAAGTCATCTTGTTACACAGATGGACTGCTGCTCAAGCTCATTAGCCCACTGAAAGCTTGTGCACAGAGGGTATGAGAATAAAAAAGAATTAATTGGAGATAACGAAACTGATGGTAGAATAATGGCACTGAAATATATGATCTCCCATCATTCCAACTTCCTCCTCCCTTCTAGAATTTCATTACATTTGCTATTTGATTTCATGATTCTCCTCTTTTTCTATGATGTGTTTTGAAATTCCACAGAATTGGACTGATATTGGAAATGAGTATAAAACTGGGCACCTTGGAAGGGGTAAATGAGTATCTGGATTTGAATGGAAGCACTTACTCAAAACTAGCAGTACAAAATAATCTATTTCATGACTCCTAGACAAATTAGATCAAACCTCCAGAGCCCAGGCAGAGCGCATATATCCATCCTGGAATGGTGAGTGAGTTACAAAGCAGTACCTTTTCAGACAAAGAGACCTAGAGCCAGTGCTTATTCTTTGCCTAGAGAGGAGAGAGGCCCATGGTTGTCTACAAACACAACTATAGAAATGTGGCTGGAGTCGGTCCTCTCATACTTTAGCATGCTCACCCTGAAGATTTACTCAGATGATGACTTCCAGCTCAGCTTCTTATGTGAACCATCAGGACTGGAGACATGCCTGAACGGTTAAGAGCAAGAACTGTGCTTACAGAGGACTCAGGTTCAGTTTCCAGCATCGTCGAGAAAATTCACAATTGCCTGTGACTGCAGGAGCAGGGAATACCGTCTGACCTCTGTAGACACCAGGGTGTGCACATGGTATACGTAAACTCACACTGGCACACATAAATACATACCTAAACAAATCTTTAAGATAGACCATGACTTCTATGTAAATTAGAAATCCACTCTGCCAACAGTCTCCTGCCCACCCCCCCTGGTACATTCCTTTAAGCCCTTAGTAATTAGGATGACTAAATTGCCCTTTTTGTTTTCCGTTGGTGTCACTGACAGCTAAGAGGATTACCCTGAACTTGGATATGAAGGCTTTTTTTTTTTTTAAATAACTGGTGGAATCTAATCCTGATTAGTCCCTTTTGTATTTATAAAAACATGCAAAATGGGAAACAAAGCTCTGAGCTGAGTATCCAATGTCAAACCCAAGTTGACTGTCTCTGCCAGGCTTCTAGAGTGCTTCTTTCTCTGCCTGCAGATGAATCTTGTCTAGAGCCAGAAATTTCAATATACCCATATTTTCTTATTTCTTGTTCCACTCATAAATGCTTTGTGTTTTTTTCTAAGATATTTTCTTCCATTACTCTCTAATCTTAATAAGTAATGCAATTCTGTGATAAGATGGCTGCAGTTTGGCGTATTTAACATAGAGTTGTCACTCATCTTGACTGACACTTGACCATAATGGTTTCATGAAGGAGTATACCTACATTACTTTACAGTTGCTATGGTTAAGACACCATGACCAAAAGCAACACAGGGAAGAAAGATTTTATTTTGTCTCACGGTTCCAGAGAAGTAGTAGTCCCCGGGGTTGGGCAGGCATGGCACAGCCAGGGAAAGCATGGCCGCATGGTGAGATGCCTGCTCACATTTCAACCACACGAGGAGAACAACTGCAAAGGGAAGGTAGGAAGAGGGGTGAGGCTGTAATGCCGCAGGGCACCCCAAGTGACGTGCTTCCTCCAGTGAGGTTCCCCAATCCCTCCAAACAGTGTCACCAGCCAGAGACCAGATGCCATTTCCTAAGCCTCCTCTAGAATAGCAGATCTGAGATCCTGAGGCACCTTAGAGTCCCTGGGAGGGCATTAAAGAGCCAAGTGCCCAAGCCATTTTCCAGGCCAACTACATCAGGATACCTGTAAATGGTACCTCATAATACCTTGCTAAGTCTTCACAGGTTCCTCTAGCATAAAAGCCAATTTTGAAAACCTACAATATTGAAGACCGTGACGTGGCTTCAACCATTAGTGGTTTTAAATGTAGTTTGAAGGCTTGTTATGTTTGGGCTCTAACTGAATAGAGCTATTTGTCTTAGAGACCCCAAGAGAATCACAGCTAACATCTGCCAAGTAGACACCCTCAGTCCACAAGGAAGGGGAGCAGCAGCTGCAAAGAATCAAGGGGATAAGGAGCCAAGGTCAGACAAGAGTGATACCTGCTGAGCTCTCCTTACCCTCTCAGCTCTCAGAGAAGCTTCTCCCACGGCTCAGAGGCAGCCTTCTCCATGGAATGTCAAAAACAAAAGGCACACAGCACTCCCTGCGAGGAAGCCACATTGCTGAGTGTGGTGACACAGGCCTGTCATCTCAGAACTTGGGAGGCTGCAGAGGGAGGAACCTAAGTTCCAGTTGAGCATGGGCCACCTGGTGAGACTCCCTCAAAATACCAAAGGGCTGAAAAGTTTTCCACTCTAAAAGTTTTGTTTTGTTTTGTTTTAATTTGACATGAGCTTTGAAGACCTTGTTTTTCCCAGAGTTTACTAAGCTCTCATGTAACATATAATATTTAAGGTAAGCTGTAGAATTGTGCCACAGGGGTCAGAGAGTCTGCAGTATACAATACAAATCATAAGCGGGCTCATAAACATTGTTTGGCACTCGGGGGAATACTAAATATTCACAGAACAGCAGGTTATGTGGACAGAACATAGGGAACTTCAACTTTCATCAGCAATGGAAAGTCACTGGGACCCAATCACGTAAGTAGGTGGAATGATGCCAGGACACATTATATCAGAAACCTACATGGAGCCAGTGCAAACATTTGGTTCAGTCATCGGTCCAGGCTCCACGCAGACGAATACAGGAGTATCTGATGGCCCTTTCCTGTCCTCACTCTCTGCGCTTATTCTTTCTGTGTGGGCTCTTCTAGAATCTTCATCTCAGGAATTTATGCCTCCAGAGTCCCGAGAGTCTTCACTACTCTATGCCTAGGCAGTGGCCATTTCCAGAAGTCCCATGAAAAGAGTGTTCCCTTCTCAGAAGCCTGGGGGAAAGCTTCTCAAATTACATTAATTGTACTGAACTTACATCATTTCTGGACAAAGGATTAGGACTGCTAATTATGGAGCACATCACTGAATGGTGGGGAGCAGGGACTCATAAGGATACCCAAGGGAGAGGCAGCCTATCACTGGGAACAGAAATGGAAGTATCAAGAAACTGACATCATCTTTTTTCTAGTTCTTTACTATAACTTTTAATTGATTTTCACAAATGTAATTTTGAGTCATAGTTCAGTTGTTGACACCCCAGTTTCTTTGTTGTTTTTGGTGTGTGTGTGGGTGTGTGGTGTCCACTTATACAAAGAATTTTATGTGTATGTATATACATGCATTCGGATGCCAGTGATCAACTTTGGATGTCTTTCCTCTGACACTTTCCATACTTTATAGAAACAGAAGTGTCTCATCGAACCTGGAGCTTACTAGTTTGGTTGGTCTTGCTGGCCAGCAAGCCACGGGGTCTATCTTCCTCTGTCTCCCAAGTGCTGGCATCACATGCATGCGCTGCCATGTCCGTGTGTTTAATCTGTGTTCTGGGCTTTGAAACCAGGCTTTCAAGGCAAATGCTCTATTGACTAAGCTATCCCCATGACCTGTGTCTTTTAGTTTTTGAGTCAAAGTCTAACTATCTAGCCTCAAATTCATTCTACTCCTCCTACCTCAACCTACTGAGTGCTAAATATCCATTCCCCTTTTCAAAACCTTTCTTCTCTTTGAATAAATACAGTATAGGTAAGACTTGAGTGTTTTATAAGACATTCAAGCTCACATATTTCAAGTTTCCATTAGTGTACATGGTGTTGGTTAAGGAGGTAGTTGTAGTAATCACTGGAAGACTCAACACTGTGAACACAACTGGATTTAGCAAATACTTTGCATAATGTCTGGAAAACACAAATCCATTGGGCAAGGGAAAGAGAAAAGTGGGACCAAAATGCTTGAAAAGTCAGTAGCCTACATAATAGTATCTATGTCTTCATGCCCTAAGTAGAAATTAAAGACTTCCAGGACAAATCAGTGAGGGCTGGATGACAGGTGCAGGACAGGCAAACCAAAGGAGGAAGGCAAGCAGGAACTCGTTTTCTCTGTTGCCCTTCCGTTTGAGATAAGTTGCTTTTATAACACCACCCAAGAAAAGATTTGACTAGGGTTTGTTTATTATCTCATTAAATTTGTTTCTTCCTGGGGTTTTTTTGATTCCGGCTTTCTAAATGAGTATATACTTCCTTGGTTTTCCCATGTATGGAAGTATTGAGATATGGGTTGAAACTGAAGCCTTTTTATTTAGTTTTGTCTAGTTTATTTTATTGGTTTAAGAATGTCATCCTAGAGCCCAGAAGATAGCCCAGCAGGTCAAATGCACAAGAATAAAGACCTGAGTTCAATCCCTAGAATAGGCATATAGAGGCTGGGCATGATGGTGTCCGCTTGCCAGGCCAGTGCTGGCAAGGCAGAGACAGGTGGATCCTTTGGACTCACTGGCCTTCTCTGAGAGAACCTGTTCCAAAACATATCATCAGTGGGTCCTGAGGAAGGGCATCTGAGGTTGACATCTGGCATTTACATACAAATACAACCAAGGGCACATAAACACACACACAGAGACACAGAGAGAGAGACATAGAAAGAAGACAGAGAGAGAGAGAGAGAGAGAGAGAGAGAGTCCCCATTATGTTGAAATGAAATGATTGGCAGAGACACCTTTCATACTGCGTCTCATGGTTTCTGAAGCATACTCATAAAGGATAAACAATTTGTATAAATTTAAGATTTTTGAGGTCATTGTGGACCCTTCCTATTTGCTCATTCTACTTCACACCATGATGATTTTGACTGACATTCATCTCCTTTCCTACTTTCTTGTAAAAACACCATTCAAGGTCACATGGATGAGTGTGTTCAGGAATCAACCGACACACATCAAGCACCCCAGCAATTAGCAGTTGTGTATAGAGACGCACCTCTTGCACCTCTTCATGCATCGTCGTCCGCCGTCCCACGGTAGATGTCAGTGGCCCTGTCCTCATGCTGGGGCTTCTCTGTGCTCTTCCGGCCAGCTCCCCCAGGTGTCCTCTCTCCTCTTAGGAACAAAAGCCTCTGAAAGACAGACACAACTCACAACTGTTTTCTCTCTGTTACCCATGCCTGTAGGGATCCACTGCAGGGTCATCTTCAAGAGAAAATAAATAGTCATTTTCCTGAACAAGCTGAATCCAGATTATACCAATTATCAAGAAAATGAATTGTGCCCCACAATAATGCATTGATATCCAACTATAACACCTTAATATACAACCAGCCCTATGCTAAGAACCATGTAAGTGTTTCTTCATGAACACTTTAAATTATGAATGTTTGACTCTGTTTTTCAACCAAAGAAAAGAGATGTAGACATAGAGATTCAAATCCCTCCTGCCTACCATGCTAAAAATCCAAATTAAAAAATTGTTGTCTGGGACTTCTTAATTGAAGAATGTTCTTGTTCTGATGAGTGTTTATTCCATGGTGTTTGGAAATACCAAATAGAACACTTCTTTAGACCTCACTGAAGTAGGTAATGACTATTTTGGTGGAAAAGTCGTTGATACCTTTGGGATGCTGCATTGTTTCTCAACGGAGAAATTCTACTGGGTGTATCAAAACCATCTATGCAAAATGAAATTACCATTTAAAAAAATTGTGTGTGTGTATGTGTGTCTGTGTGAGAGCAGCAGAGAGATGTGTATAGTGCCTAAGAAGGCAATAAGAGGGTGCCAGATATTAGAGGTGGAGTGAGAGGCAGTAGTGAACTGTCTGACATTAAGGTGTTAGGAACAAAACTGAAGCAGCAAGTGCTCTTAATCAGTAGAGCCATCTCTGTGGTCTTGAAGTTCCCCTTATTTAGCTTCTTTCCTGTTCTAGAACATTTAAATATATACAGGAACATCTTCATCATTCATTTGAAGCATGCTGTTAGGGTGATTTCTTCTCTTTATGGTTTTGCTTGTTCAGGGCTGGGATTGAAGTCTGGACCTCACACAGTGCAAGCGCCCCACCATTGATCTGTACCCCCACCTAGAGTCATTTAGTTCTTAAATGATCTTCAGCTTGATGGGTTAGGCTCCAAATAAACCCCAAATCACTTTATTGTCAATATCTAGATCAACAAATGGATTCATAAAGTAAGATTATTTCCCCAACTGTTAAATTACATAGGACTACTCACTTGGTTAATATGTTGATGATTAATATATGCAAAAAGAACAACAGCAATCAAAAACAAAACCAGAAAAAAACAGTTCATTTCTGCTGCTACACTGGTCTGAAGTAAGAGAACCTGGGTATTTTCCACAAGACTTCTATGCCACCGCAACACAAGGGTAGCCGTTGGGACTCTACTCCTGTGTCTAGAAGTCATGACTGCTATTGTGAGTCTAGAATAATAATGCAAAGGACACTTTCACTAAACATTTTTCCAAATTACATTTACTTATATTTTCTTTAGTATTTATGCACACATGTGAAGGATGTGTGCATATGTGAGTGCCTTGGCATGCATGTGGAGATCAGAAAACAACTTCCAAAAGTTGGCACTTTCCTCCTACTGTGTGGGTCCCAGGGATTGAATTCAGGTCAGCAGGCATGATGACAGTCACCATTACCAACTGAGCATCCCCCTGGGCCCATGAAGTGTCTTCTAACTAATGTTTCCTAGAATTTATTCTGTTGTAAAGGTGAGCAGAGACAATATATTTGTTTAGCTTTGGGCTAAACTGGTGTTCAAATGTCCAGTCTTTAGGTTTTTAAGAATTCTCTAGCAGTGAGGGCGTGGGGGAAAGAAACAAACACCAAGTTTAGAACTGCTTACAAATTCTTACATGTTAAGTTGATGGAATTCTCTGAGTTCTCACCCTGTCAGGCTGGAACTTGATGATCAGATGCCTGGAGCCCTGGCTTCATCTCCTGACCAACCACTATACCGCAGCCCTTCTGAGGCTCCTCATTCTGTTTGTCCTTCTTCACACTGTAGATGAATGCATTTCCCATCTTTTTTGCTAACCCTGGGGGATATGCCATGGCCTTTCCATTTCCCCAGAGGACACCGTTTAAGTCCCAAAGAAAATCCCTCTGTGTCCATGCTCTGCACAGAATGTTCTCATGGTTCCAAGTCTTCCCGAAATCCCAGTGCTTCCTAAGAATCTGCCTTGCCTCACCACACCTCCAGTGGAAACCTCACCTGTTGCCCATCCCCACATTTCTGGGGCTGGGGTTGCTGGAAGGACATGAGGACAGGCAGTAGCTTATCCAGGCCTTGTGTGACTTCTCCTTTCTTTTCTTCTTCTTTCTTTCCAATTTTTAAAATTACTATACAAAGTATTAAGCTGGCTGGCCAGCGAGATGGCTTGGCAGGAAAAGCTGTTTGCCACCTTGGTTAATCTAAATTCAATCCCTGGGATCCACGTGATAGAGGGAGAGAACCAACTCCTGTAGGTTGTCTTCTGACCTCCACACACATGTGTATACAAATGGATGAATAAATGGAGTAGTTTCAAAATCCCATGAATTAATGGGTTTTTGAAGCTTGTTAATGGTTTGTTTAATTCTTCCTCTCCACCTCATCTTCTTCCTCCTCATCCCTTGTATCTGTTAGCTTCCCAGTGGCTGCTTTCCTCATTCTGTGTCATTGTATTTTACTCTTCTTATCAATAACACCACCCCTGGAGGCTTTCTTTTCATCTCTCCTGTAACTATCATTTTCTCCCTCTCCTTGAAGCCTAAAGATTCAGTGTGGCTCTCGATTGTTGCCTCCTTGCTTCCAGTTCCTGCTTCATTCACACACAGCCTCCTTTTCTTTAGAATCCTTGTTATTGATGGCCTTGAAGCCATGTCAGTGAAACCTCTTGAAGACTGCAGAACCTCATTGCAAGACACTCCTTTAGAATCTTTATAAACGGTGGAAATGGATTTGAATTGACTCCAAGAGAACAGATAAATAATATGATATTATAAGGCAATGCTTCTCCTGGCAACTAGCAAACACATTATTCATTTACAACACAGAGTAGAGTCTGATGCAGAGAGCTAAAGCCCAGGCAGTCCTTGCCGTCTTTGCTGTTTTTTCCCTCATCCTTCTTGTGGGCCTAGAAGGAAGGATGGTGGTATCTGCGGCTTAGCATAAATTCCTCTGTTAGTTTTTGCATTAACTATATAGAAGCTGCTGCTATGAAGAGAGCATCACCATTGAAATACTTCCCTTCAAATATGTCCCACTCCTGGAAGTATTTTAGACAAACACCTCTATTCACTTGGTAGTTTCTAATTTGACTCTTTCTATTGTGATATCTCTATGTCATGTCTTAGTTACTTTTCTGTTTCTGTGATAAACACCATAACTAAACGCAACTCAGGGAGGAAGGAGTTTATTACAGGTTATAGTCAGTCTTTGAGAGAAGCCAAGGCAGGAACTTAAAGCAGAAACCACAGAAGAGCACTGCTTTATGACTTGCTCAAGGCTCACATTCACCAACCTTAAAAAATAGCTTACGCCATGTGCAATAGCTTAGTTGCAATGCTCACAGTGGACTGTACCTTCCTACATCAAATAGCAATCAGGGAAATGCTCACAGATGTGCTCACAGGACAATCTGACGAACGTACTTTCTTGATTGAGATTCAAGCTTCTTGTTGGAGTGTACTGGTTATTTTTCTGTTGCTGTGATAAAACACCGTGACTTCTGGAAGAGTTTGTTTTGGTTTAGGGTTCCAGAAGGTTAAGAGTCCAGGGAGACATGATGACAAGTGGTTAGCATGGCTGCTAGAGCAGGAAGCTGAGAGGCAGAAAGAGTGGCCAGGAAGCAGGACACAACTATAAGCTCTCAAAGCCCACCCCAGTGATGTACTTCTTCCTGCAAGGCTGCCCCTTTAAAAGGTTATGTAACCTCCTGAAACAGCATCATTAACTGGGACCAGAGTGTACAAACAGTCGAGAATATGGATGACATTTCTCATTCCAACCAAGCTTAGAACAAAGATTACCCATCACACATAGGTTTTAATTTCCTGTTTCTACTCCCTTCCATTACTTCACTTAGACCTCTTCCATTTTCAGTGAATATCTAAGACTAATATTCTAAATAGATGAAAAAGTCATCTTCTGTCCTGACAGACTCTAGCAAAGCAAAGCACACTGGAAAGCCTAACCTCTGTTTCAGGGGCAGTTGGAGGCACTTCCAACATTTCCTCTTGCTAAAGTGATATCCTCTGTGGGCACATTTTTGGCTACTTTATTGGGTTCTTATATCTATCACTGTTCTCCCCCCCCCCCAATCCCTTAAAACCCCCAACACTAGGTAGTTGAAAAGGAAGGTGAGAGAGGAAAGGGGACATAGATCTCTTTGAACTACTTCCTGCTGATTAGGGCTATTGGTTTCCTTAAGGTAAGTCTAATCTGTGTCCTAGGGTTATCTCTAAATTCTTGTCAAACTGCAACAACAGCCACCAGAAGCAGCAAGAGGAGCAGCAGCCTTCTTCAAAGTCTCACCCACAACCCCTTATGTCCCTGTCCCAGTCCCCATCCCTCTCTGGGCTCTGACATTTATACCCTCTCTAGAGTCCCCAGAATTAAACTATCTTCAGTGGGCAGAATCACACTCCTGCCAGAGCATGAGAGGCCAATAGTCTGCTGCTGTGGACAGTCTGAAGCAGCCCCATACCCCACAACTGGGATTAAAACAAAAACATATTTATATAACATAACTGTTTTTTAAGACACCAAAATTCTCACTAGGCTTCCAACACAGTCTACTGGGATAATGGCAGTCACTGTATGTGGGCTCTAGACCTTGAGAGGAAATATTTTCTATGGAAGTAGAAGTTTGCATGTGTAGCATTCTGGAAGACTTCCCTTTCTTGTTGGCCAAAGTATTTCTACCCAGGCTCATGCACTATATAGTCCTAGAACTTAGAGAACAGGAGAACTTCCTGTCACTCTCAAGGTCTTAGCTCTTTGGCAAAGTCTCTGGCCTACAAGGGGAAAAATGAACCTGAGGTGACCAGGACAGGAGCTGTTGAACCCCAGGCTTCTGTAAGTCTCTGGAGTCAGATTATTTGTTAAGATGATGTTTGTAATTCACTGTGTTAAGTCCAGAGAGTTAAGAGGAACAGACTCTCATTTAAAGAGATTATCTTTCCCAAGTATAGGGCTAACACCCAGAGGCCTGGCATTCCTGAGATTAAGGAGAGAGGACCTCTAAAAGTTGGAATAATGAATTTGAAGCCACCTTGGGCTACATAGTGAGTCCTCATCTCAAAAGCAGGAGTGATGTGACGGTGCATGCCTATGACCTGGATACAAAGATTCACAAATTTACAAGTCTATACATATAGAGTCTGTACTCATCCAGGTCAAAATAAGAGAACTTCCCATGTCTGTGGCCTTTTGTTAGCTTCAGAAAAACTATCCACAATCCAAACTTGCCTCTGGGGAAGATTTTTCTTTTCCTTTTTTCAACTTACTATTTTCCAAAAAAAATCATTTACCTTTTTATACTTGTTATTTGTGTGTGTGTGTGCATATGTTTGTGTAAAATGTCAGAGTGAGAGCATGCTCATGCTATAGTACAAATCTGTTGTACTATATGCTGATATGAGCTCCAGGTACTGGACTCAGGACAACTGAATTGTCAGGCAACTAAGCAAATACTTTTCCCACTGAGCCATCTTGTCTACCCTTTCTTTACACTTGTGTTTTCATCTAGCATTCGTTCTGTGATATGCTCATATTTGTAGAGCAGCCTGCCATTTCTTCTTTTTATATTATTCTGTAATACATACTACAATTTATGAATCCTATTTCTCTGTAAGTTATTTCTTTATTAGAAGAATTATAAATAAGACTAGATTAAGAGATTTGTAGCTAGCCTTTGGGGTAATCTAGCAAGAATTCCTGTGATGCCTCCTCACATATTCCCAACTCTTGACAATCATTAATTTGTTCTTCTAGAATTTTGGTCCAGCATAATGATAGACAGGGAATCACAAGGCATGCAGTATTTTGGAATTTGTGTTTTTCTTTTCTTTTGGAGGATTCAGTATAATTCCATGAAAAACAACATGAACAATTTCAGGTAATAATGTTTCATACAAACGCATTTTTAAAGTTAGAGTTTTTTTATTTTTTTGTCTTTTTGGGGAAAAAAAGTTTGAACTTGGTTTTCAATGCCCACATAGTGGCTCAAGCCATCTGTACATCTAGTTATAGGAGATCAAACAGCCCCTTTTGCCACACCCTGGCTCTGCACTCACAGGTACCTACCTATACATGGACACACCCAAATACACATAATTAAAACCTTAAGTTATAAAAACATTAAGATCTGTAAATGTCAATTTTATTGTCTATGACTGATGGTGGTCCTATTTTTCTGTCACTATGTATTTCATTTCTTAGCATTGTTGATTTCCTGGCCCAGGCCTTAAGGATAATGCCAAGAGGCATGAGAGGGGAGAACTTAAATCTCATTCTAAAACTCAAATGAAGATTGTTACATATTTCACAAGTTAGTTGCATGGTTTTTGTATATAGTTTATCCATGTTATTCTCAACTATGCCCAAGATATTTTATGATACATAGATGCCATATTTTATCCTTTGAAACATCATCATTATTGTCTAATTCCCTCCCTTCCAGGAGAGTAAGGCATGTTGATTTCCTTTCAAATTAAGTATACCTCGAAACTCTGAAGTTAATCCCAGCCAGACATGGTGTATATTTTTGGTGGGATGTAATGTTATTTAAGAAACTTTTATAAGTGTTCATGAGGGATATATATATATTTTTTTTTTCCTTCTTATAAAGCCCCTGTCAGGTTGCTAACATAAACAATTTGCTGAATTTATAAAATGAGTTGGGAAATAGTCTATGGTATCTCCCGGCAGAGTTGACACAAGATTGCAATTACACATTCTTCAAATGCTCGAGAAGTTCACCAGGAAAGCCAGCTGAGGTCAAATGTGTTATCACAGATACTGTGGGGTGAAGAATTTAGTTTGTGGCCTAGCTGGGAAACCAAGCATGATTTCTTTCATTTTGGGTCTGTTCTGCTAAAATCTGCTCTTTTTTTTTTTTTGGTAATTTGTCTATTTCACATAAGTTGTCAATTCTATTAGCATTACATTGTTCATGGAATCCTCTGTGTTCTGCTATTCACCATCCACACTCTACTGAGCTTGATGGGTCTCAACACTCTCCCGTGAATATGCTTTTCCTGTTACCAATGACCTTAACCCAGACAATTCTCAGATTTTATCTTATTTACTGTTTATCTGTTTAGACAGCCTTGTGCTGAGTCTGCCCTATGCCTGCTTGTTCTCTGATTTACTGACAGGACATAATTATCACAGAAAAATTTCAGGAAGAAGAAATCATAATGTCTCTAAAGAATTACTTCAATGGCTAGAGATGGTTGAGTAGTTAAAAGAACTTGCCGTTGTTCCAGAAGGCTTGGGTTCCATTCCCAGCACTCATGTGGAAACACACAACTATTTGTAACTCCAGTTCCAGGGTATCTGATGCCCTCTTTTGGTCGCCACAGGCACTGCACAATGTGGTACCCATACATCTATTCAAATTTAAAATGTAAGGCATCATTTATTTATCAGCTTCACTTACGTAGTACTTTGCTGTGAGCGAAATGTACACATGCTGAAACTTAATAGGCTCTAGTTTTGGAAAATATTCATTAAAGTTTCTCTCTTAGCAGGTGTGCACGCTCTGCAGCCTGGGGGTAACACAGGTGTGGTGATTCTGCTCCGTGAGTCACACAGGTGGGGGGCTGTGAGTGTCCAGAAGAAAAGCACTCAGGACTCTTCTTCTTGGTCTCTTCCACACCCTAGCAGCAGATGGGCCTCAGTCCAGACAACAGCACCAGGGATGTTTCCTCCTTAGGACTTGGATGGTGCTTATTTGGGAGTTGTGCTTAGTGTGGCTCTGGGATGTCACAGCCTGCACATGTTTATGAACTCTGGACTCCGCCTATTTAACAAATCCACTGTATGGTGTCTCTTTCCCCGTAGATAGGAGCACCTGGTTGTGTGTGCTTCTCTGCCTGGACCCCAAGCTAAAAGACCAGCCACCACTGTCTCCATCTCACTACCTTAGAAATCACACGCTTTGTTTAATATATTATCGATAACCTACACTTCATAAACTAAACAATCACTGTTCTCTGTGAGGGTTTTAGCTACTCTTCCTGCTGCGGTGATAAAAAATTCCCTAACAAAAGCAACTTAAGAAAGGCAGGGCTTGTCCTGGCTTACATTCTGGGGGTGGAGTTCAGTCCGTTCTGACAAGGAGATGCTGGCCATGGCATGGAGGCAGCGGGTGACACGTATGTGCAGTGAGGAAACAGAGGGGAAGATGCAGCCATGCTCTGCTGCCTCTCTCCTTTGTGCGCAGCTCAGGACCACAAACCAAAGAATGGTGCTGCCCATACACAGGGCAGAGTCTTACCCCTGCGGTTAACCTAATCAAGACGATGTTTCCCAGGCACATTAGAGGCTAACCTAGTCATGGATGTGCCTGGAGGCTTGTCTTAGCATGATTGTAGATCCTGTCAGGTTGACAAGAATGACAAAGTACAGTAGACATCCACCCTGTCATCCAGCTGAGCAGCTGGCACAGGCCTGACCTTATATAGCATGCTCTCCTTGAAAGGAAAGTCTTCAGCCATCTTCTGTGACCATGGGATCATCTATCCAATGGCCTGGAGACCCACAGAAGATCCTTACAACTTAGTCAGTAACAGCTATTCTCACGCAGTTAATCAGAGCAAACAAGTAAATGGTATCATCTTACCATAATTCCAGACAGATCCAGGCACATGGTTCCTCAACTCTGAGAGGTTATTAAATTAAACAAGAACAGCAGCAGCAATTTAATGGTGTCCTTAAAGTCCCAAGGGCTGAGGAGATGAGGTCTCAGCAGTTGGAAGTGTTTGCTGCTCTTCCAGAGGACAGCACACAGTTCCCAGTGCCCACGTCAGGTGGCTTACAGCCATGTAATTTCACCTCCAGAGGTTCTGATGTACCCTTTACTGGCCTCCATGGGTACTAAACTCATTTGAACATACATGTACCCAAAATTAAAAATAAACCGTAAAAACACATCCAGAATGGCTCCACTCGAGACACCAGTATAGCCGTCTCTCAGCCACTTGTCCAGTGAATCACAGGGCAGCTTGGAACGTGCATCCTCAAGGCTTGGGCCAGAGGGACTCTGGCTTTGAGAGTAACTTCCACCACATGTTTTAGCATCACCGTCCACAGCCCTTTCTCCTCCTACTCAGCTACCACATGGACATGCATTCTTAAAGCTTCTCTACATCCTTTCCATTGACTTTTTGTATTTCCTGCGACGTGTTCTGCCCCTGTGTTCTGAAACATGTCTCCATCCTTATGAATTTATAGGCATGACCCAAAGCTCCTACAAGGGGTAATCATGTTTCAATTTCAAATTAGTTAGCTGTTTCAAGTATCTTAGAAAAATCTCAAAGAGTGGACTTTCTTTGTCCCTCTCAAAGATCAAAACAAGTTTCCCCACAGGAAGCCCCTGGTTTTGTTTCACTTTGTTAATGAAGGAAGCTGATCCAGAAATTATAGTTTTCAGGGTTTTTTTCCTTCTGTTTCCTCTGAAACAATCAATAATTACTCAGAAGTGGAAACATCTTGTCCCAATTCAAATAGGCAAAACCAAGCTACCTTGCTAGTCTTCCATTGCCCCCTTCTTTCCGTGTAATTCTGACAATGATGCAGTGTCCAGACTACTTGGAAAAAGTGAAAAAGTCTAGAATTTAGTCTGTGGCTTTGCAAGTGGATGTTCAGCACTCCTGCACACATCCCCAGCAAAGCCCATGGCCTGCAAATATACAGACTTTACACAGAACTAAACGTCAAGCTGCTGCTAAGTGAGAAAGATGGCAGGGATTCATCCCCGTGACCTGTCATTTAAGTTTGATGTGGTTCCTTTCCACAATGCAGTCAAAATGTCCCAAACAAATAATTTGTATTCATAAAAATTATGGAAGGCACTTTGTAGCCTTTGGAAGACACCATTAAAAAGTATTATCTACGGATAATAGTACTCTGAGTCTTAAATCCACACAGCACTGACTTGCTTACCATAATTTGCCCTTAATTTTCAGATCTACCTATAACATTTTTTGTGACAAAAGTAAACAGAAAGACACTCCCATTGAACACTGACTGTCACAACACACTGAGAAGAGCCAATCTCTGCCTATAAAAATCTTTACTGTTCTGGTCAGTATAGTGACATAATTAGATTATCAAGTATATAGGGTGGTCTTTCTTAAAATAAAATTAGAGGTTGTAGGTAGAAAGATTGTGAGTTGGAAAGGTACCCAAAAGAAGCTGAGGAGGTTGCTCAGTTGGTAAGATGCTGTCCTACAGGAATGAGGACCTGAGTTCAAATCTCAGAACTCACATAACAAGAGCCAGGAATGGCAATGCATTCCTTTAATTCTGGCAGAGGGGACTGGGGATTCTTTGCTGGATCCCTGGGCCAGTCATCTTATCTTCCTTTGTAATTTCTAGACCAGTGGAAGACACTGTCTCTCAAAATGGCAGATAGTGCCTTAGGAATGTTAATGGTGGCTGTCTTTTGGTATCTACACATATGCAGATATGTGCACATGCACACACACAATGTTTGAAAAAGAAATAATCATATAAAAAGCCATTTGGTGACATGTTATCATTTTTTAAAGTTTAAAAAAGTGTTTACTGTGGTGTGAGAGAGACAGAGACAGAGATATGCAGAGACAGAAAGAGAGATAGAGAAAGAGAGAGAGGAGAGAGTGAGAAATATGTGGGCTTATGCATATGAGTGCAGTGCCCACAGAGGCCAGGAGAAGGCAATACTTCCCCTGAAAGTGGAATTATACATGGTTCTGAGCCACCAGGAGGGTGCTGGGAACCAAACCCCAGGCCCCTGGAAGAGCAGCCAATGCTCTTAGCCACTGTAAAATGAGTGAAGTACCCTCCAAACTCAGACTTCTGAGGAGAATTTGAGTGTGAACCCCTGCAAATGCAGATCACCTTCCCCCCCCCCCATATTCTCAACCCCACTGAATGTTAGCAAAGCAATGAAGACTATTGATTCAGTTTTACAGAGGCAAACCACAGATGGGGCTTTGAACAATCCAGTCATTTGAAGAAGCTTAGCTAGAAATCACATAAAATGTTCTCATTAACCAGACTGCCTGGGAATGCTTTAGTTTGGCAAGGAGGTCTAAATAATTCACTGGATTCTCATATCAGTGTCTTGGGCATGCTTCTTTACAGATAGAAACAGCAGAATGGGAGTGCCCTGCTCCTGGGGACTGTGACATCATCCTATGCAAATGTGACGCATGCTAAGTTATTAGACCCAGGTGCAAAGTTCATAAAAAGTAACTCTAGAGTATAACATACCCAAGTAGTTCTGTCCTTATCACTGCCTCCCCCAGATTCTACCAACACGGGTTGATTATCTTGCTAGTAGATGAGAGGTTTTGTAAGGAACCACCAAAGTCTAGGAACCTGAAGACCAAGAACACCATTCTGCAAATCCAGATATACGTGGTTCTAACTGGCTACAATGTTTGTGATTCAAGTGTAACAAGTGTATTCCTTGGAATATTGGGTCTAAGCAAAGGTCCTACAGGAATAAACATGTTGTGAATGCCACTTTAATGAACTTTAACTAAGCTTTCAGAAGACCTGAATCTCCAGCTTCTTAATATAAACTGTATCATTCTTTACGTGTATTGAAGGAGTAGTAGTGTTGCTCAAATGTATGGAAATCCAGAATGTTGTTCTTTTCCTCCAGAGTAGGGTGGGGGGGTTGTATTTTTCTTTTTTAAGATGCTTGTGTTGTGTGTGTGTGTGTGTGTATACACAAACGAAGTGGCTGCCGAGACCGCAGAGGGAATTGGATCTCCTGAATTTGGAGTTACAGGTGGCTGTCATGAGCCACCCAATGTGTGTGTGTGTGCAGGGAACGAGACAAACTCCAGGTCCCCTGCAAGAGCAGCACATGCTTTAACCACTGAACCATCTATCCAGCACCATCTGGGGGAGCTCTGTTGACAAAGCACATACCTGGTCAAAGGGCGCCGAATGTGAAATAGTGAGATTGTCAAAATGCCAGTCTAGTGTTCTATACTTCTTTGAAAAACTGAAAGAAGTTTAATATCTGGATACTTACCATCTGCTCTGGGGTACGAAATAATGAGAAAAACTGGCTGGGGAATTTCGTTAAAGATTGGATAGGCACAGCATGGGGTGGGTGTGGGATTATTATCTGAATGAGATCAGAATCACAGAGAACTATGAAGCCTGTGGATTTGTGATGAAATGTAAGGGGTTTGACATGGATATTCTCTGTCTCTGTCTCTGTCTCTGTCTCTGAGTGTGTGTGTGTGTGTGTGTCTGGTACCTGTGGAGGTCAGAAGATGACATATGCCCTGCCCTGATCCTGAGCCCCCTGCAAGAGCAACAAGGGCTCTTAACTTCTGAGCCAACTCTCCAGCTCTGGCCCCCCCCCGCTTATCAAACTAGGGTTCCTCATTGGAACTCACTGCTTGGCTAGACTAGTTAGCATGCAAGCTCCCTGGTTTTCTCTCTCCCCAGTAGTATTCCCCAGATGTGCACCGCTGTCCTGTGTTTTTAGGTGGGGGTTGGGGCCCTGAATTCAGGTCTTTAAACATCCTCAGAAAGCACTTTACTGACAAAGCTGACTCTCCAGTGCCTCAACCTAGATGCTCTCATTCAGCCACTGAGCCATCCCTTACTGTGTCCCAGCCATTACCTCGAATTGCAGAAGATCCAGAAACAAATAAAGTTTGGCCCATGCCTTCAAAGAGATGTTATTCTGAGTGTTTGTGAGAGAAGTGATGGATGCCTTAAGAACTCAAAAATAATCTGATGACACAGAGTTCACATACAGGAAGCCCTAAGCCTTTCAAGCACTTGCTTTGTACAATTACAAAATGTGCATGCATGTGTGTATGTGTGTGTGTGTGTATGTGTGTGTTTATGGATAGTTGAACCCAGTTACTTGTTTATGTATATGCACTGAAGATGATAGTTTGTTTGTTTGGTTGGTTGGTTTAGGGTCGTTTTGTGAAGACTGTTCTATTTTTAACAAACACATATAACACAACTGTTTAGAACCAGAATGAATTTATTTCAAAGTCACTTTATTGCTCCAGTCCCGTGTGAAACTTGAACAGCCATGGCAGATGGGCTGCACTTCCTTTATTCAGAGAGAACCTCTTGCACCAACAGACACAGAGCAAGCAGTTTGGGTTTTACTATTTATCGATTTGATCTCAGCCATCTGAAAAGCATACAGAACCAGGGACTTTGGATGCTCCATGAAAACATTTGAAACTTTGGGAGATAAGAAAGCTTGCTTCATGGCATGGACTCCAGTTCTGCAGTGTTGGGATATGGCTCAGGTTTGAGAAGTCAGAAAACAGATGATTCCAAATTTCAGTTTACATAGAGGGGGGCTGCGAATTTACAGGAAGAATATACATTCCAAACGGGAACACAGGTCATATTTAATTCATATAATACATATATGTGTGTCACACTTCATTCATGTGTGTGTAGGTCCCTACATAATATTTCCAGAATGTTCCCTTTTCACTGCAAAAACATACATGTCTGCTATCCACAATATATACGTTAGCAAACATCATAATTTACCCAAAGAGAATTGGGCTATTTTTTTAAGATTTAATATTTTTTAATCATTTTAGTGATGTGTATATGTGTGTGGGATGAGGGCATGCACTTGTGTGCAGGTGTCTGTGGAGCCCAGAGAGGGAGTTAGATCTCCTGAAGCTGGAGTTACAGCTGCTGGTGAGCAGTATGACACAGGGGCTGTAAATTGAACTTGGGTCCTCTGCAAGAGCAGAATATAATCTTAAAGCTGAATTATCCCTCCAGCCCCTCTGGACTGTTATCTTCTAAGGTATTAGAAAGAAAATATTCATGCTGCCTTGAGGAGGGAATGGGAAAGGTCACAAGAGACTTCAATATTACCTGTAACAATCCCTCTTGCCTTTGCTATGCTTGAGATAGAGCTCACAGCCTTGTACAGACAATCACTGTACCACTGCGATTAGACTGTATCCCCAGTCTATTTCATACTAACAAAGATGATCAAAAAACATTTGTCCATTGTAGTATTGCTATGTATTTCTTACATTGTTCCTCGACATTTTAAGTTAGGAATCATTGCTTACAAATGACTCTGATGACTCATTCATTCAACAAATGCTGTGTCAGGAGCCTACTGTGTGTGAGCTTTTACCAACAAAACGGAGAAAAGAAAAGACATCGACCTCACACTTGTGGAAACGGGAGAAATTCCAGCTCTCACATAGAGTGCTAAGATTGACAGCCTAAAGGGGCAGGCTGAAACAACCTGTGCTGATGTGGAGAAGATGAACCGCTACTGATGTAGAATCAGTACGCAGAAGTCACTTTCGATAAGACCTGTCATTGATGGTGAAAATTGCATTTAATCAGTCATGTGCTGTCCCTCTATCATCTCATGTAGTGTCTGACTCTTTCTCGGGTTGCAATCCCCAAGTTCATGTGCATTTTTCTTTGATTTTTCTCTAGTATATGACTGCTGCTCCTATGCAAGGGACCTACATTCCCCAGTACACGCCTGTGCCTCCGACAGCTGTTTCTATTGAAGTAAGTCTATCTTGTAAACACAAAGAGGCAAAGAGGGAGAAATCTCAGCCATGCAGGCCCCATAACCCAAGGAGTCCTTGATAAAATCTTTAGGCTATTCTACACATTGTTCCTGCAAGCTGAGTATGCAGAAGTCATAAGTCAGCTCAATCAAATCTACATTTCGCTTTACCCATGCAGTTAACAAATCTCATAGAGAGCTATAAAGGAAGGGTGATTTGCACGTCTAGACAACAATTCAAAGAATATATCTTTTCCCCATCAAATTCGGACCACAAAAACTCATGAACAGAGAGGAAGAACAGTATATAACTTGCTCTTGAGAGTCCATCATATGGTGGGGACGTCACAGAGTCAGGGGAAGCAGCTGCTCGCATCACATCCACAGCCAGTAAGCAGAGAGCAGTGAACACAGGCTGATGCGAAGCTTCCCTTTCTCTATGTGTGCAGTCCAGGGTCCCAGCCAGGGAATGACACCGCCCACAGTGCCAGCACTGACACAGCACATCAGAAGTCAGTGAGCAGAGAGCAGTGAATGCATGCTGACATTCAGCTTCCCTTTCTCCATGTGTGCAGTCCAGGGTCCCAACCAGGGAATGGTGCTGCCCACAGTGGTGCCACACATACTTGCTCTTCCGACCTTATTAATGCAATCAAGAGAACCCATGGGCAGGTGTATCCCAGGCTGATCTCCTGAGTCTTTCATCAAGCTGAGAACCAAGATTAGCCATCCCTACATCACTTAGGAGTTGGTTAGAAAAAGAAAGTATCAGACATCACCATCTGTTTCCTGAATCTGTGTGTTTCTTTTAAGATGATCCCTTGGGAGTTCAGATGCTCATGAAAATGAGACAGCATGTTTATTCTCAAACTTTTCTGCTCATTAAAATTGTTAGGGGAGGCATGCTTTAAGAATATGGATTCTTGGGTTTGATCAGAAGATATTCTTACTGACTTGTCTAGAATATGTACTAGGTGTAGGGATTTTTAAGCAATCCCAAATGATGCCAGTAGGTATTAACGATTAAGAATCACTGCTCCAGTTGGGAGTGTACCCAATGTATGTGGGGCTATGGTCTTCATCCCTAGCACCCTAGAAAGCAAATTAACAAAAAGCCTCCTGTTCTAATGAATGAATTCAATATACTCTTGATTCCTATAGACAGGAAAGATATAATTGAATCTCTGTGGGTATCATAAATGATGCCATCATTTTGTTCTTAGTGGAAGTAAAGTTCCTTCTCTCTCTTCATTGGGACAAATCTATCCTCAGCAGCTCTCATTTTACCAGACAGAGCTCTAAAGCTACAGAGAAAAGCACAGAGCCACATAGACAGCAGAAGGTACTTAGGCTGTATCCAGCTTTAGATTCAGCCATAGTCCCTCTTCTAATAGCCAAGTGTTTTTCAATCATTTGTAGACATTGTTTCTCATCGGCTAGAAACTGAAAAACTAATCAATATACTTCCTTGAGTTCATCTTTCTTGCTCTATAACACCACCAGTAGGTAGAGTGTTTGTATTTCTCCATGAAAAAGTCCAGCACTGGGAAGGTCAGTAGAGGTTTTTGCCAACTAAATTGAATCTCTGAAAATGTTTACAGATTTATTTCTGGTGCGTAACAAACATATACTGGAAAGAAACATTTACTTGAGTAAAGAAAGCCCAAAAGATAACAAGGCACTGCTGTAATGTTTAGGAAACCAAGAGCATCAAATCCTTATTTTTAATTTTCTAAGTGTGTGGGTCCAAAATAGTGGCATGTTAAAGGTTTTAATTGGAGTTCAAGAACATGTGGTTAGATTGCATGGCCTTTGCTATATTTAGTGACTAAAGAGCAGCTATGCCTTGAAAAAAATTAATAGGCAACACATCACAAGCACCATGAGCGTAAACCTCTACCACACAGTTCCGTCTCTGTATGTCTACACCAAAGGCTTATGCTGCTGAAAGAGCCAGTGCCTTTAACTGAATAACAGATACATTTAACAAAGTAGCATATGGGAAAGAAACTCTACTTAGAGTTAGAGCTGAAGCTGTAAAGGAAGAAAGAGACATAACTATTCTCTACTATTCTGCCCTGAATCTGCCTTTTGAGGAAAAGAATAGTCATAGCCTTGCAGAAACACCAGGTAGACACTTGGTATCCATCAATCAATCAATTGACCAATCACAAATCAATCATGTTCAGAGGTTCCAAAGAGAGAAATTCTGCCTCAAAACAAACAAAAACAGCAAATAAGCGATGAGGGAACAACAGAACGAAGTGTTTAACACACAACCCACAACAGGCATCTGCTTGAGGCTGCTGTGGCTGCTGTTTCTTCCTTCTCCTCCTTTTCCTCCTCCTCCCCTTCCTTCCCCTCCTCCCCATCCCTCTTCTTTTCCTCTTCTTTTATTTTTCTGAATCCTCTGATGAATGCCTGTCCATGTCTTAGAAAACAAAGGAAAATAAAAAAATTTTAAAAAGAAAGATTGAATGAAAGAGCTCAACAAACAGAAGGAAAGAGAGAGAGACTACACAAGCAGTGGGTGAGAAGGTGGCACATGCCTTTAATCTCAGCACTCCAGAGACAGAGGCAGATGGCTCTCTGAGTTCCAAGCCAGCCTGATTTAGCTAGCAAGTTCAAGGCCAGCCAGAGCTACACAGGAGACACTGTCTAAAACAAGACAAAACCAACAGGAGCCGCAATAGAAATCTTATTCAGGAAACTAGAGAGGGGTTCCTTCTACTTTCAGGGTATAGGGTACTTCCAGCCACCAAATCAGGAAGTTCACAAATATCAGCAACTCCAGTTCCAATGGAATTGGAACATCTGGCTGCCATGGTCACACACACACACACACACACACACACACACACACAGGGGTGTATACACACGTAGACATATGCACATCTACACATATAAAATACACATAAAAATGTATAATAAATCTTCAAAACATGTTCAGACTATTTAAGAGACCACCAACTGTGACTGTAGACTACTTTACTTGAGGCCAGAGTCCTCTGTGCAAAAGTTGAGATGGTTTTCTGACCATTTGACCTTTCTGAGGACTTCTGCTGGCAGAGCCAATTGGTGCTGCATCATCAAGATCAAGTTTTCCTTTGCTCCTATCCTGTGGTTTCCTGCAGTTGGACGTTATCTCTTTTCAAACCCAATAGGGGAAGGGTGTTTGTGCTGCATCTAGATAGGGCCCTTTGCTAAAACAAGTAAGGGCTGTGTGTACTGATTTGCCTCTTCAGGGTGTTGTTGCTGATACCTCTCCCCAGACGGTGGCCCCCTCACCCCAGGACAGCAGTGGTCAGCAGCAACAGTTAGCAGTGGACACAGCCAGTGAACACGCCCCTGCGTACTCCTTCCAGCAGTCCAAGTAAGTCTGTGCTGTGCCGAGGCCTTCCGCCGGAAGCTGAGGTCTGGGAGGCTTTTTCTCAGGGTGTCTCCATTTGTTTGGGTTTCACAAAAACCACCCCAAACTTAGAGGTAGGCCTTTCTCAAGCTCTTGAACATGTGAGCCGTTTCTGGCTGGCTTCAGGTGAGTGCATTTCCAGTCCTGCCTGTCCTTGGCCCTGTGTATGAGTTCCTGGTCATCCATGGATTTGGATGGTAGAAGGGCTGATCACATGCCTTTCATTTTCTAACAAACTTATTTCCAGACAAGTCAGAATTCTAAAAACAGCAGGAAATGATTCAACAAAAGCAGGCACTCAGTTTAGCTTCTATGCATTGGCTGTTATACTATTGGTTAATGCAAGTTACATGACCCAATAGAGTTAATGAAGGCTCTCACTTCAAGAGAGATGCATTGTAGTCAATCAAAAATCTGTTACATATTTTTGGGAAAATTCTAGTCTGCCCATCTGAAACTAGATAGCGACCAGACATTCTGTTCTTAAACTCTTAAACAATTACAGTGACATTCTCATTGCAGGTTGACTTTGAATACCTGGGTAAATGGTCATAGAAAAAGAGAATACTGTTAAATACATGATATAGAGATTAGGCCCTGCTCAGGAATTAAATAGCAGAGAAGAATAATTAAGTGTTCAGAAGTATTCATGAAAAATTTTAAACACCCATAAAGAAAATTGCATTTGACTTTGTGTGGAGCAAATATGTAGAATAATTTTGAAAGCTCTGCTCTGAAGCTAGAGGAATTAACACTGGAAAAGTATATATGGAGAAGGCTTCACGTGCCAACTGTCCAACTTTGTGGATTGTGACCAACCCTCTGATGAATGGAGAATTCTCAAATGAACCTGTTTGCAGAGATTTGCTCTCCATGATCCTTTTAAGAAATGGTTCTGTCACTCATAAAATTGTGAAAAAGCTGCACATATCACCCACGCCTATAGTGGACAGATGAATGGATAAAGAAGTGTCGTCCACAGTCACACAATAGAAGTGTATTCAGCCATAAAGTAGAATGAAATGATGTCATTTCCAGAAAAAGAAATGATTGGACTGGACATCATATTAAGTAAGATAAACCATATTAAAGCAGACAGTTGCTACATTTTTATTCTTACATGCAGAGTCTGATTTTAAATATATTAATGTATTCACATATATGGATAAATGCATCTATGTTTGCAAGATTAAAAATATAGAATTTGTTATTTTTCTTTCGGTGTACTGTAAAAATATCTGTAAAATGATTTAGCCAGTCTTCATTATTGTAGCTTTCTTCAGTGCCTTAGATTTCACAGATAGGAAGGCTCTTCTTCCCAGCACCCTTGTGTTAATTAACAAGCCACTACTTTTCCTGGAAGTCCTTTGCTGGGTCATTATGCTAAATGAGATACAGAGGTCTTTAGGTACTTGCTAATGGTTGGCACTTCTCATCAGATACTAGCAGTCTGCCAGTGGGGTGTGAGATTCAGACTAGGGCCACCAAGTGCCCCTGAGAAGAGGCTTGATACCTTACATGCATTTAACATCAAATGTCCACACTCCAGACATTGCAAACCACAGCCATTACAGGCAGGAGTCACAGAGAAAGATCTGGGAAACATGATGATGGGCTTATGAATAAAACGTCAGCCACAAGTTATTTTCATTGTTCACATTTTGCTTTTCAGGCTAAAACAGAGACCTTGGGGCTGGAGAGGTGGTTTGGCAGTTCCGAGTACTTGCTGTTCTTCTACAGACCAGTGTTCATTTCCAAGTGCCCACATGGTGGCTCACAACTGCCTCTAATTCCAGCTCCAGGGGATCCAAGGGCAGCCACACAGATATATGCATGCACACAGAGACACATGCATATATACATAGAACCTCACGTGACCTATGAGGGGTGTTTTTCCCATTATTGATGCAGAAGGACTTTAAGCTCTTATCACAGAAGGAGATGACACTTGTGACTGATTATGGAAAGTCGATGAGAATTCTGATCCCCACCGAGTTATCACTTATTCCTTATGCTGTATATAAAACCTTAAAAATAGCTACAATCCGGGGCTTGAGAGGTGGCTCAGTTTGGAAGCACACTTGCTCTCAAAGAGAGAGTCCCTGTGATCAAGTCCCCAGAACCCATGTAAGAAGCTGAGTGTAGAGAGCTGTGCCTGAACCACATGCTGACTGGGCAGAGGCCCAGATCTCGACACCTCACTAGCCAGCACGCTTAGCGGAAGGTGAGCTTCAGGATCCTTGTCTTAAGGCAGGAAAGCAGAAACCAACAGAGGGAAAACTTTGACCGTTGGCCTGCACACATGCACAACTGTTTGTGCGCCCACCTGCATGCACACACAATATATACACATGATATTAAAAGTTAGGGTTTTTTTAAACATTATATTTAAAATATAAGCACATCACTTCCCCATTTCCTTTCCTTCCCCTGTCCCTTTGCACACGCCTCCATCTCAAATTGATAAGCCTGTTCTTTAGTTATCATTGGTTATATAGTACAAAGTGGTCAGCCCTGGAACCATGCACACAAAAATAGACTCAGCATGCTGTGTTTCTATTTACCCATGCATGTGTATAAAAAATAATAATGAAATTTAAAAATGTTAAATTAACCAGATATCATAAAGTATATGTGCACATCAAGTTAAAATCTCCGATGCTGGAAGTCTTTGCCTCACATTTCACTTTTGTGACCTCCCAGTCACAACGCAGGTCTTCAGGATCCTGGCTTGCCCATTTGAAGTTGTCATGTGACCACCATTCCCCGAAGAGTAAAACTTGGATCACAAATGAAAGAGAGTTGTCTCTAGAACTAGGATTAGAAAGCCCCTCATAGGTCCCGCTGAAATCACACTGGGATCAGTGCTTTTCACTGAGAGAAATACTGAGCTGTGCAGTCTGTCCTCCTCCATGCGAGGTTGATGGACTAAGAGTCTTCTGATTGTCCAGTAAAAAATAATAGAAAATGTACCTCCAGCGTCCCCAGTGAGTCATGCCTTCTGCTATGGCTTGCTTTGGATGTGTCTGCTGAGACTACATGGGTGAGGGCAGGGGGAAGCAGGGACAGGACCCAGAAGGTCCATGGCAGATCCACACTTCTATGTTTAGAAGGCATTGATGCAGGTGTCATGGCATTCTGAGTTTTGATTTAGATACTTTTAAGGACCCTTGCTGCTTTTGCTGAGGTTCCCAACACCTACATGGCTCCTCACAACCATCTTTTAACCCCACTGCATGGTGACCTGACGTGCTCTCAATCTGGCTTCTGCCGCCACCGGATTCATGTGATGTATTTTCTTACATGCAAACAAGCAGTTATACACACAGAAACAAAATCAGTAAATCTTTAAAAGTATCTAAGTCTATCTACCTTGATTTTGACATGAGCAAACTCTTGCTTGGGTGTGAATTTATATGAAGTTAACAGAACTTGAGGCCTCATATGCTCATATGCCTGTTCCATCGCTTCTCTGAGTATGATAAAAGGCTTGGCTCCTCTAACGAAATGTCACAGGAAACAATAGAAGGAAAACTTGGCTGTAATGACCACTCTTATCCGTTTGTCTTTGCAGACCATAGACAGAAATGAGGATGTCCACCTGAACCTTTTCCTTCAATGAAGAAACTTCACTAAGCAAGAAGTTAGTTGGCCTCCAGTTTGCACAGGCACCAAGGGAAAGCTTTCTTCTTCTTTTATTTTATTTTTTTTAATTTTATACTTTACTCAAAGAAAACAACATTTTTATGTGCGGTGCGAATTGTTCCTTCGTGTGGTCTGGCAGTTCTCTTGTCATTTCTTTTTTTAATTAAAGGAGAAAAAAAAATCCCAGAAAGGGGGTAGGGAGGTAAACATCAAAAGCTGATGTTTTCTGTGGAAGAACATTTTAATTCAGAATTTACCTGAACGTCTAAGTAGATTTTTTTTTTTTTGGTCGAAAACCCAATGTCAAGAAGTTAGCAACCAGAAGTATAAGAAAATTATTTTCCTCAGTAATTAAGCTATTTTTTCTCTCCTTTTCCTTTCTTGTTTGAACCCCCGTTGTTGTTTTTTTATATTTTATATTTTTTCTTTTAGAAATATTTAGGTAAGGTTTATCTTGAATCTTAATTGCCTTAATTTTAAGGACGTCAAAGGCTCGAGAGGCATGCTGTCAACGTCTGTTTTTTAAAAAAAAAATCACTAAAGTATTGAAATATTGTGCCAGCTTTCACTGGCATAGTAGATGGAGACTGAGTTTTTAGAGTTGAAAAGAAAAAGGAAAATCTGTACAGTTTTAAAAAAAAAAGGTGTTTTTTTCTTCATTTGAAGAAAAATTGTTGATAAAAGAAACCACAGCAACTGCAAGAATTGGGAAATGCTGGGACTTCTTATGAACTTTGACACAATCATTCTAAAAAGCTAAAAGACATTTTATGGTAAAGTTATTCACATTGGTTTAAAAACAACTGCATTAGAAATAATGCGTGTTTGGGGGGCAGAATGCAATTTTGTTTTGTTTTTTTAATTTCCAGAGCGTGGTTGCTAGCGAAAGCGTTAGTGCTTTTTATCTGCAGTTTTTCTATGAGCTTTGTCGGGTTTTAGTCAGCTTTGCTTGTCACATTGCAAAACCTAGTGTAAGAGCACTAAAAACAAAACTTAAGTAGATAGAAGCTTATGGTCAAAAAGTGCAAAAAATAAAATAAAAAACAAAAACACACAAACACACAAAAAAAAAAACAAAAACAAAAAAAGCAATAGATAGAGAAATTGTTGACAATTTCTGTAGTCTTTCTTAGTTGTGGTCACTTGCAGCCTATGGATGGCCTATTTTATACCAAAGATGAAGTGAGACCCTGTTACCGCCGCGATGGTAGACACTGCTTTTCTTTCCTTGAAGTTTTGTTTGACCTACATGGCCGGACCAATTCTAACTTCATTTCAACTACCTTTCACTAGTGTTTCACATACTGCAAAAAGGAATTGTTTTTTCTAAAATTGTATATTTGTTGAAGTTTGTTGAAGATAGTTGAAGTTTGTACCTACCGTGCTCAGCAGTTCAAGCATGAAGAGTCCAAGAACCAATGGATTGGTGGCAGCGGGCGGCTTCAACTCCTGTGAGCTTTTCTAGCTCCTGGCTAGCTGTCTCAGCCGCTGGCACCCGGGGGTCCTTCGCTCAAGAGGATACAATGTCTTCATATGAACTGCAGGATAAGGATGCTCCCTGAACACGCTCTGAACAATGTCTGAAAGGCCACCTGTCAGAAAGGCTCAGTGATGTCCTGGGCAGTGGGGTGTGGTCCCCACAGAAGTTCTCACGAATTGGTAACAGTAGTCTTCCTTCCTTCCACCAACATTAACAGATTTTTGTCTTCTCACTTTTGTTTTGTTATTGGCCCATTTGAACAGATACCTTGACTCTGTACTTGGGAAGGGGATGTTTTCCTTTTACCTCTTCCCATGATGTTCTCATGTTGACAGGAGAGACAACACAGCCCTTTCTAAACTTCAGTATAGTTCTCTCAGTGGGCCATTAAGATCTTTTAGTGCAGTAGAGGAAAGCTCTTCACCTGCTAGTTGACAATCAATACATTGTTCGCTTTTATCAACAAGAACTGAAAGAATTAGGGTTGATCCAGCACTGAGACCAAAGGAGATATTTGCACTTAGAATAAGGCAAAACTTGGCTTAAATGTATCTATGTTGACTTAGTGAGCAAGTCCTAAAGGTTCTGACTCATCATGTCTGGGATCAACATACCTAGTCTTGCTTGAAGTTAGAGGCAGGGGCATGGAACTCTGTTCCTGGGACCATTCCCAAGAATTGCTTTTGAATCTAGTAGGCAAAGCTGTTTTTGCAGGGTTAGTCTATCTGAGAGGATAGGGAAGACACAAACCCAGCACTAGAGAGGAAAAGAGAGCAGGCTTTCAAATTGTAGTCCCGTTACATCACCACACCTAAGGAATCTTACCCAACTCAAAGGTCCATATTCCTGTCTCACCAGACCCTGCTTCTCTTCTTTGCAACCCTGTGAATTGAGAACTCAAGCCTAGAGAGTGACTTTGTTTGTTGGCCATCAAACTAATTACAGAACTGTATCCAAGAAGACCGTCACACTACAGAGAAATTCTACACTTCGCCTTCATCCTAATATTTTTCTGTGCTTCAGAGGGAACCTGAGCTGTCCGCATCCTTCAGTGGAACCTGTCAGCTTCCTGGGTGTTGGAAGGGCAAAGTTGGATTTTGTCTTTGGAAAGTAAACCCCCAAGTTCCAGGGGCTTCGGAACACTCACAGGAGACTACAGTTTCTCTTTCTCCTTCACCCTCTCTCAATTCTTTGTATAAGTAAGGATTATCCTGGGCATCATTCGTTTGAATATGAAACCAACATACTTTCTTGTCCTTTCTGTAAAAGTACCAAATACATGTATTCATGTGTTACAAAGAGAGTCTCATTTGCATAACCAACAATGAGGCTGCAAGGTAGCTACCATGTGGCTGTTGAAGGTGCCTAGGTAACTTCATGCTCAAAACTGTCTTACATATTCGTTCTGAATCATTTCTTCCAAATCTGAAATTTTTGTAATCTCTTTTCTTTCAAACCACGTCAGGCCAAAGGAAATCATTCTGTCATTTTCTATGTTCCCGTGTGTTTTATGTTTGTTTGGGCTGTTTCTATAGTGCCATTCCATAAAATCTTTTGGGAAAAAAAAGTACATATTCAAATTGGCTCCCTCTTTTTCTGTCATTTTTTTAACCTAAGACTTGTTTTCAACAAGGGGGAGAAAGGCGTCAGTAGATAATAGAACTACATTGTAATAATAATAATAATAATAAAACAAGATCCCCCAAACATGTGAGCTATGTGTGCAGGGCAGATGCCTGAATCTCAGCCTGGTCATCAGTACACATGGTAGTCCTCATGTGATCTAGGGCTATAGCCATTCTTCACATAGAAGAAAAATTCTGATTCTTCAGATTGTCAAGATATTTTTTTTCCATTTCATTACCACATATTGGATGACAAATTGGGAAACCAACTGAAGCCACAATCCAAGCAAGATAAATACCAAATGCTACTTATATTGTCAGAACAGTGGATTTCTTTGAATGATGGCAAGGTATCAGGGAGGCAGAATGTGTGGTGGCTGGTAGCTGTGTCGCCTAATGACCCCCGGATAGAACCTGTATGAGCTAATGCTAATATCGGCAGGTACTAAAGATTAAAAAATATGTGCATAGGTTTTATTTTTTTTACCTCATTGTTTAATGGTTGCAATGTCTATGAAAAAAAACCTATACATCTTTTATATTTAGTTAAAAATCCCCTTTAATGAAGAGTGGGATTTGATTTAAACAGAATCCTTGCACTCTTCTTCATGATTGAGATGTCTGGATGGGATAGCTGCACAGACTATAATGTTAACCGGCTAAAAATACCTTGACAATCCAGGCTCATTCACATGAGTGTGTGAACAAATGAAGATGAGCTAAAAAAAATACTAAAGAAGTCTTAAGTGAGTTTTAATGAAAAATACATGATTTCAAACTAGTGAGACAACAGGATTGAAAGTCACTTGTAATGGCATTCAGCAAAGCAAGAAGTCACATGTTGGGATGTTATAGAATCATGACACAGGACCTTAATCTAGTTTATTTTTACCACAGTGTGGAATGGAGAATAAGATTTCTTTTTTCTTGCCATTGGGACTGGTATGCTAAACATGTTTTTCCCACTAGCCTTGACAGATTCTTTCGAGCTCCAGGGATGGCTGGACTGGAAGGCTCCTTGATCCCATTTCCTTCTTGTCACAAAGGAATAGTGGGTTTCATTCATGAATCAACTCATTTTACAGTTGTGGTTTGCAATGTGCTTGAGTGTGACTTGAGATTAATATTTCTTATCCATACAAAGTTGGACCCTTCAATCAAAATGCTGTCTGTCCTGGTCATCCTTTTTGATGACCTGAAGTTCAGAAAGGTACATAAGCTAAATAATAAGCTCCGAGCAGCCCCATGCTTTTAAAAGGTGGGTTCAGTGCAGATTTATGATTTCTGTTGTCTTTGGACTGATACTCCAGTTTATAACATGCAGACATAGTCGCTGTCACAGAAAGGGCTGGATGCCTGCTAGGCAATGACAACCGTGCTGTTCTGGGCTGGAAAATGGTGTGCCGAGAAATTCATTGTACTGGTGAAGTTTCAGAACTGAACAGAGGCAAGATGGAGCTTAAGGATTCAGGGAAAATTATGAGGTCACAGTCACCTGGGAGATTTTCATAACACTGTTCAGTTTTCTGAGAAACGCAGTCACTGTCGATATTTGAAGGGCTAGCTGGCTGATTTGTGGGGGTGTTTTGTTTTTTCTTCTTAATGACCAGTCCTGTTAACTTTAGCATTTCATCCCGTGAAAATAACAACTCACACCAATATGTGTTGCTTCCCAAGTACTGAATTGTCATGGGAGTTTTAATCGTTATTGAAATTGATGTCCACACATCATACACTACGAATTTTCAACAGTCCATAATGTCCTTTTCCTATCCAGCACACATAATTGAGAGTTTGCTACATTCTCACAAAACACACATGGAAAAATTATAAGAACGAACTTGGCTCCCCTTGGAAGAAAGCTACTTTGGCACCATTCTCTTTACTGAAACTCAGATCAGGAAAACAGATCAACCCAATTATTATCTGGAGAAAACAGCAGTAGTTTGGGGCTAAATATACCTTTTTATCCCCTTCTTAAATCCTTTGAGTACAAAAATATATTGCTTTTATTTTTGGTGTTATTTCTGTTTGGCCCTGTGTTAACTATATTAAGACTGAAAGCCACACATATTCCAAGGCATAGTTTTGTGGCCTTTGTGTACATAAGTACACAGGTAAAACTGCTGTTACACTTTGGTCCAACATTATTAATAAAGATGCTCTCTATTCCTCCACAAATGTGAGAAGAAGCAACATTCCCTCGCAGGGAATCATCCCTTTTAGGAATGGCAAAATTATTTCAGAGAGACATTGGGTATCTGAAACTTTGTTCTCCATTCTGGAAACAAATGTCCCCATTACCTTCAGAAGACCATTTGATTCCTAATTTTTAAGCTCTGGGTGAAAGTACTTCAGTTTCAAGGAAAACTATGACACGGCTTCTTCTTTACAATCCTTGTTTTAAGTCATCTTCAACTTCATGGACTTTCTAAAACACCACTTTGAGATTTCATTTAAAGGCATCTTTGTAATGCTGTCCCTGGCTGTCGTGGAGGGTTCTGTAATCCTATGACGTTTCTGGTTTTATCTTTACGTTTTTTCATGTGTATCATGGTCAAGTTAGATACCATTTCCCCTGTTTCCTGGGCTCTCTGTAGATCAGTGGATATTAGGTTTCAATTTCTGTTTTCTTTGATGAAGCTTTCAATAAAAAATGAAAATAAAATCAACAAAGCAGGACTCTGGTGTTTGTTTGCACTTTTCTAGAAATTTGTTGTGGAAAGGTGTGGGGCAGGGAGGAGGAGTTGCATCTAGATTTAATCCAGTTTTGTTTTGTTGTTGTTGTTATTTTTCTGGAATCAATAGAAGAAAAGATCATTCAGGGCTGGAGAGATGGCTCAGTGGTTGTGTCCTGCTCTCTGTAGAGGACTCAAGTTTGTTTGCTAGTACCTATACCTGTGGACTCACAACTGCCTGTGACACTCACTCCAGAGGATCTAACACAGACACACAGACACACACACACACACACACACACACACCATTAAAGATAAAAATAGAAACCTTATATTAAAAAAATACAACAGTTATTCCAAGCAAGAAGTTGTGGAAGGGGGGCAAGTGACCATTCATGTTCATGCCTAGAAACCTGAGAAACCCCCCTTGGGGGCCTCTGAAGATTGCACAGCCTTCCACTGATGTCTTTTCATTGTCTCCTAGCAACTCTTACATACACAGCGGTATTCAGCAGCTACCCATCCCGCATTTCCCAATACATCCAACACACACTAACCGCTTGGTGCTGTGTGAAGGCGAGGCTTTCTTTTCTTGGCATTATCCCTGCTAAATTCAGGTGAACCAAGACCAAAAGTAGGCATTCCTTCAGCTTTGGATGGCTACGGTAAGGAAATAAGTGAAGGGTATATCTCTGCTCCGGAACTGCCCAGCTCTCTTGGATCTTACATTCAAGGACTAAGAAATATTCCATCTCGTGTATTTGCTATGTGGTTTAAAAATATGATGAGGAAGATGAGAAAAATATTGGATGGAGGAAGTGCATGCAGTTTGTTAAACAGAGAAATTGGTGGTATTTAAGATATTATTTGAGAGAGAGTGTGCACATATATATGTGCAGACACAGTTTGAGTGCCTAAAGCCCCAGGAACCATATTTTTATATGATGTACTAAGCACACATGGAAAAAGGAAGCTATTGGACATTCATGATGCCTGATTGTTTCCCCGAAGGTGACATTCATCATCCACCCATAATAGCCCTGCAGGCCTTGGGTAAATGTCATCTCCTTCCTCTGCTACTGTTCACAGTAGAAGCATCTTTCATTGATTCTCTTCTTCTGGTGCTATCCCTGTTCAAAGCTGACTTCTGTGTCACTCAGCATCAGTGGGCACAGGGGTGCAGCAGGGGAGAATAAAAATTTGTGAGCATCCTCGAGCCTTCAACCCCCACGGCCCTTCCACTCCTCCTGTATCTTATCTTCAGTAGGTCAGCCTATCCAGTGCATTTTCCCCCTTGCTTCTTGACTTGCAATTAAGCCTTGTGGTTGGAGCCCGTGAGTCTTTATGCTCTGAACCGATAAACAAAGTCTCTCTGGACTCAAGATAATTCCACAGATGTCACCTCTATGTGTTAGAATACAGGTAACTGAGGGGGTGCAGAGACAGGTAAGTCATGGCTATATTTAAGATGTTATATACATTCCCTTCAGGTATTTGGACAGCAGTGGCTGAAGAGAAGGCTAGAAGAGATTTATTAGAGACCATCAGAAAATCAGAGGGACATGAACATAAAATGAACCTTTTATCATACTCTATTTAGGCACCATACCTCATACTTGGTAATTTATAAAGAATATATTGTTTGCAGATCTGGGGTGGTCCTCCAGCCCAGAGAAATCAGCATTTTGAAGGGACACAGACATCCCAATGTTTCCACTCACCTTCTGTTAAAAGAGAGACATTTCACTTGTTATTTGTGTAAAATGTATAAGAGAATAAATCACACCTCCATACTCCATATGCAAAAAAACCTTTTATTTTAAATTGAAGGGCACTGGAACTTCAGAAATGTTTAATTTGGCTTCTACAGAGAAATTCTGGAACCTCAGGATGTGAGGATTAGAGGAAGAAGATTCAAAAATGAATATAAGGCACAAATAATATGCTATCTTCCTTGTACATAGAATAATCATAATTTTATGATCATATATATCATATCATATATATATCATATATATATAACTGTTTTGTAAGTTAAATTCTCTAAGAAGGACTATATCATCCACGAAGAGATCTGATAAGGTATGCCTTCTATAATGCTGATTTTAAAAAATGTTTTATTTTCGTTTGTGTGTGTATTATGTGGGTCTGCATGTGTATGTGCACATGCATGGGAGTGTCCATACATCTGAAGATGCAGGTGGTTGTAGCTATCCAACAGAGATACTAAGCATTGGACTTAGGTCCTCTTCAAAAGCAGCAGGCATCTTTAATGCTGAACATCTCCCCATCCATCTGCCTCTAGCATCTTTTTTCCTACTTAGGGAATGCTGACATAGATAATATGTGACTGCTTCCTAACCCGGGGATGAAATGTAGTGTATTTCAAACCGAATCTTAATTCTTTTTCATGTTATATAGTTACTATTGAGTAGCAATAGTTATGTATTGCTGCTGATATTCACGTGTTTATCCAAGGCTATAATATTAACACTATACAGCTGGAGCTCTAGAAGATTGCATGACTTTCGTAAGTGTTCATGGTACAGACAGGATCCAAACTTAGCATAAACGAGGACCCCCAGGATCCTAGGTTTCCTTCTACGTAGTTCTAAAGCCACTGACATGACTTGACGAGATATATCACGTAAGCAAAATCACTTTAATATTTCCAGACATCTCATCATTGTACTTTTAGTATTAGAGATACAACCCCAAGGTATTGGGGAAAACACTGAGCAAGAAGCCAAAAACACTCAGATTTGGTGAAGGTGCCATTCCTGAGGCAGGATAAGAAACAGCATTGACAAAGAACGGAGATTCTCAGAGAGACAGCTTAAAATGCTGAGACACTAACGTTTTGGCAACTGCGTGATACTGATTAGCTAAAAATGAGCCAGAAGAGCATCGGGCTTTCAACAGAGGTACACAGTTAAAGGGTAACCTGAGGGCAGTAAATGTGATAGCTCTTCCTCTCACTGCCCAAAGTTAACAAAAGTTTTAAAAGCTATTAATTCACAGTAATAAATACGGTTAGCTACCTCCTGACTCAAAAAGAACAGTCTTTAACGGACTATAAAGGTAAAGACAACAGGTAATAAGCTGCAGTTACAGCTTTCTTGCTTGATCAGCTCAAGGAAACAGAACTCTGTCTATGTGCGTACTACTCATGACATCCTGGGCATTTTTCATGTTTACTCCTACTTCACATGAGATTCAGGGTGGTCTGGCCACAGATGGTCCACTTCAAAGTCAGCAGGAAGCCAGGCTTTCTTCTTTGTCCAGTTTTCCAATTTTTCCCCTATGTAGCAAGACAGACCATTCTTGCCCTGAACTCTGATTTCGTCTCCTGTTCCCTCAGCTTTTCTTCAGGTCTACCTTTGGTTTTCTGGGAGGGCGCCCTAAGAGAAAGCACCTGTAACCTAAAATCACCTGATCAAGGATGTAGGCAGTCTTCAGCTTTCCAGTGAGGCTATCTACAAAACCATCGTTCTTTCTCTTTAAACTTTAGCTTCTTCATCTACTTCTTCAGAGTATTTATTCAGGGAAAACAAGTACTGCATTATTGTGTATAAACCATCTGAAGTTGTAACAGTTTCCCTTTAAAGCACAAGGTGGTCCTCCGACAGCAAGTATAAAGAGTTGAAGGCGAGATGAATGTGTGGGGAGACAAAGGGAAGCAAGGGAAGGAATGCACTAAGCTAATGCATCCCTTGTCTGCAGTGAAGCCTGATTCAGAAAGACACGAACAACAGGCTTGAAATCGCCAGCTCCCAGGTCGTGAGAGTGAACCAGCACAGGGATCTAACTGCCAACTGAGCACAGTTCACCGACATGTTAGGATGGTAACACCATGGCCACTCCATCAAACCCCTTCTGCCTTCTCAATAAATTTGATGCAGAAATATCTACATCAATGGCATCTGGTAATATGCAATGCTGTGCATCAAAGGCACCTTTGGCCAGGAGCCCTGGAAGCTTGGCAAAAGTTCACAGTGAATATAGGCATCCAGGTGGTTGGGGCTGATCTCACAATGAACAGTACCAAGCTAAGGGTTAATATACTTAAGTAAAATGTGAGCTTTAGTTAGCAATATACCCAAAAGACCACCCCGAGTTATTTTCTTTAAGCTGAATGTACCAACTGGCTTAAAAAGCAAAATACTAGTAGCAATACTACTATGACTACTAATAGTAATAATACATGAAATGTTGCATTGTGAAGTACACGGATTTTAAATGTTTCGCTTGGATGGAAATTTTGGCCATTTTGATTGGCGGAGAGACACTAGCAGACAGATTTTGATCTTGAATAGCAACTTTGAATTTAGGAGAGATGATTCTGAGTTAGCAAAATAAAATGCACAAAATTGTGTGGTGTGCTACCCATGAGCTGAGAAAAGGAAGAGAGGTGTGTATTGGTCGTTGGTCTGTGTTTAGGGTTTTCCTCTTCCATCTGTACACGCCTACACCCACCATCTGCCAAGAACATCTCTGCAAATAGCCAGAAGAAAACCATCTAGAAAGCTAGACAAGCCTTCTGGGATTTTCCCCTCATTTGCATTTTCATTCTGTGAATGTGTTACTTCTTCAAAAATGAAACAACCAAACAATGCAAAACAAAAAGGAAAGACCGAGGACAGTTGCCAGGAAGAACAGGGTGGTTATTTTTTTACTTGGTGATTCCTCTAGGGACTGAATTCTACAGCAGTCCTTAGCTGCAGTGGTTCAGAGCTGCCATGTGGGAACAGTCTTCAAGACTCTTAAATTTGTTGGGGTTCAAGTGATCTCTTTAGCATTTAGGAGAACCTTCTCAGGCATTATTTTTAAAGCCAATGAAATACATGGGATAAAATAAGGTATTCATATTGACAAAAATCCTCCAGAAGTTTAGTGTTTTGAGGTAATGTGTGAGTTTCTCTCAGGGTTGGGGCGGGTTTTGATACACGGTTTACTTTCTGGATGCTGCCATGCAGTACCTGATAACGGGACTGTAAGGAAGAGTGGGTTATTTTGGCTCAGAGTGTAAGGATACATTCCATCAAAACAGGAAAGCCCTGGAGGCAGGAGCCTGAAGCAGTTACCCCATTGCATCTACAGTCAGAAAGCCGAGGGGTGAGGGCTGGGGCCCAACACATGGACTGACTCTGCCCACATTTACAGTGGGTCTTCCTACCTCAGCTTTCCTCATCCAGAACACACCTGACAGACACACCTCATGGTTTGTTTTCTATGGCAACTTAAAGTCTTGTCAATATGGCAGTGATAGCCATCAAAACTGCATAGCCCAGGCCGACTTTGAACCCATAATCCTCCTGAATTCTGGTATTAGAAGCTTATGCCACCAAGTGTGGCCTATATGAACTTCTTCATTGATACCACAAAGAAACACTTAATGAATTTTGGAATTTTAAATTAAATGCCATAACCACAGTACAATAAAAAATGCTGGTTTCTGTTAATGAAGAAGACACTATATCATGATGTGGTTTGTTTCTTATAACCATAACTAAAGAAAATAATAATTCAAATCTAAGTAATGGATGTTGGTAAAATTAAAAGAATGTGTTCTTTTTCCTTACTAAAGTTCAGAGACATGTGCAAAAAGATCCTTTTGTTTACAACTCTCCCTCTGTTTCTCTCCCTCTCTCCCTTTCTCTCTCTCAGTCTGTCTCTGTGTGTGTGTCATGTGCTATACGTTGTGTGTATGGTACATTTGTTTATGCATGCATATGTGGAGGCCAGATGTTAACACCAGGTGTTTTCCTCTATTACAATTCCATCTGATTCACCACTTTGGCTAGACTAGATATTTCATGAGTCTCTGGGATATTGTTGTTTCTACTCCACAACATTGAAGTTACTAGCCCGTGCCGCCACACCCAGCTTTTATGTGGGTGCCTGGGATCCCAACTCAAGTCCTCATGTTTAGGTAGCAAGAACTTACCCAAGTGCTCTCTATGGCTCTACTTTGGCTTTAATAGCATTAATGTGAGGCCAAGAGGGATGCACAGAAACTAGCCTTGCTAGGTTCCCGTCCTCTTCTGACTGCTACCATGAGAGCATATTCTTTGTCCCAATCATGCCTTTCCTCAGTCATCTAGTTAAGGCATGTCCAACCTGTGGCCCATTAGCATTTCAGGACACTATGAATGGAGCCAGACAGACTTGTTCATGATAACATTATCTGGCAATGTCTAAAAGCCAGGTATCCCTGAACAGTCTACTCTAGATGAAACCAGTTTCCCCAAGTCTTTGGGTCTTTATCTCTGAGGAAATTACTATATATATTACACGAAACTTGATTAACTTTGTCATGTATTTGTGTTAGCTTCTCTTTTGTTTTGGGAGTATCGGCCAAATCTGTTGCGATGGGAAAATAAAAGCTAGGGCTTTCTTATCCAACCAGGCTTTGACACTCTCTGAAAGATGCCATTGGGCCATGTGTTTACAGTGACCTTAACTGTGAAACTTCCACACCAGTTGGTCCCATGCAAACAAGTTACCAGAAACCTTTCTTCAATCAATATCTCAAATATAACTGGGGTAAATTTCCTCGACCAAGACACAACTGAATTAGCAATTAAATCTCCATATTCACTAAAATGTTAATCCACATCTCTAGGCCTTCTTTCTTTTGACCAAAAATAATTGGTTGCAAACAGAAAAGAAGTTAAAAATCCATTAAAATGTTTTCAGTGAGAGGTTTCTTCTATTACAGTCTAGCCACATACCCAGTGAATTGTAGTGGCCCTCCTTTTGGCATCTCTCTGAATGAATTTGCTTTCTGAGAGTGGCTAAGGATATCATGACCCTGGAAACAAGGGTTTGGGGGACTGTGTCTGCTGGTCAGCTTCTTGCTGCCAGAGTCCCATCTAGCACGGAACATCACCTGGTAAGGGAAAGGGCATGAAGCATTAGAACCCTTCTCATCCCTCCACCAGGATCCAACCAGGGAGATCTTAATGCACTTATCTAGTCACATCTAGAGGCCCTGTTTCTGGTCTCCTCAGTGAGATGAGGTTTCTACCGGAACTCAATTCAACATGTGATATTCAGAAAGAAAAATTCAAACTATACTCAAATCACAGTGATCATTTTGGCGCTATTTGGGTAATGAGCAGAGCTGGATTAATTTTTTTAATGTGTTGCTATTTTCTAGAAATTTTTGAAATGCTAATTTTCACATGATGGCTGTTCTATGGTTTTTATTTGCTTGCTTTGTTTTTGTTTTGAGAGATAGGATCTTGCAATGAAGCCCAGGCTGGCCTTGAACACTCAATGGTCATCCTGTGTCACCCTTCAAATTCTGGGATTACAGGCCTGATAATAAATAAAACTAAAAGATAAATCTGCTTTAATTTTTATATTTCAGAGGTGGGCAAATAGGAAGGCCTGGTACTACCCTTTAGTCATAATCGGGGTCCAAGTGTTGTGCCAGTGAACCTGTGTGCTCCAGACACCACAATTCAACACAAAGCAAAGACAACCATAGCAACTAGCACCCGCTCGGAGCGGAAAGAAGCCACCACCCAGTCAGTAAGATACTCAAAACATCTGTAGATGGAAGTAAGGTCTTATTCCTCGTTCGTATTCTTTAATTTTATCCTTATCCTTATGCCTATCCTTGTTCCTATCCCAATTCTTATTTCTATGTCTTATTCCTCCTCTTTGGAAGACTTCTGCTGGCCTGACACGACATCCTCCTCCTCGGGATACTTCTTCAAATAAATTCCATCAGCAGCAGCACTGTGCACCAGGGAGAGGTGGGGCCCTGAGACCCAGTGAGCATCCGGAAGCAGCCCTCCAAGAGAGCTGACGGAGCCCTGAGATCCCCTCTGCTATTCTGGACTTTTCTCTGTAGTTGGGTTTATGTATCTACAATCTAGTTGCTGTTTAAAAGCAGCGATTGTCTATGTATGTCAAAGCAAAGGATTGGTGGGGTATCTACGATAACGAGTTGTGCTTCCCAAGCTTGCAGATGCCCATCAGTCACGATGGGAGCTTGAATGTGCGTGCCAGGCGCCTAGGAGGCTGGAGAAATGCACGCCATGCTTATTGACATCTGCATAAAAGCAGGTGAGCCTGGGAGCCTGTCTCCAGTACTGCCAGCTTCAAGAGCACACTTCAGGCTACAAGAATGACAGGGGACCTTTAAAAATCAGTCTAATTATAGTAAGTTTTATATAATTGTTCTGTATACAATTGATTATCAATTTATTCAAATGAAATAAGCTTACGCTCATGTATAATGCTCTTCAGCCTTTAAAGTATTAATTCTTTGAAATTTTTATTTATATATACTAATGTATTTTTTAATCATATCTATCTCCCAACCATCTCCCTCCAGCTCCCCACAGTATACCCTTCCAATGTGTCCTCTTTTCTTTTTTTAAGATTTATGTATTTTATGAGTGATTCATTTGCCTGCCCGTGTGTCTGGTGTCAGCGGAGGCCAGAAGAGGGCATCTGATCCCTTGGAACTAGAGATACAGATGTTTGTGAGCCAACATTGTGGGTGCTGGGAAACAGACCTAGGTCCTCTCCAAGAGTATCATGTGCTCTTAACTCCTGAGCCATCTGCAGAGGACAGCTGCATTGTCCTCTGTTTTGTTTTTAAGTTAATAATCTGCTGAATCCAATTAGTGATTCCCAGAAGCACACAGATATGGAGCCCTCTGCTGGGTCAGGGGCAACCTACCAGCGGTCATACACAGTTTCTGGTAGCTCTTAGCTAAAATCAGGTCCTATGTGCTTCTCTTCCGCATCTGGGCTGGAGTGATGACTGGCTTAACCTCATGCAGTTTTGCGCGTGTTCACAAGATGCTGTGATTTCATGTTTGTTAAGGCCTGGCCATGTCTGGACAGAATTTCATAATGCTCTTTCTTTCCATCGTCCAACTCCTACATTCTTTACTCCCACAACTCTAGCTTTTTATTAGAAATGTAATGTACTGGCTGGTTTACCGTGACAACTTGACACAAGTTAGAGTCATCGGAGAGGAAGGGGCCTCCTTTGAGAAATTGCTTCAATGAGATCCAACTGTAGGGCATTTTCTTAATTAGTGATCAATGTGGGAGTGCCCAGCCCATGGTGGGTGGTGCCACCTGTGGGCTAGTGGTCCTGGGTTCTATAAGGAAGCATGCTTAGCATGCTATGATGAACCAGCCAGAAAGCAGCATCCTCCATGGCCTCTGCATCAGCTCCTGCTTCCAGGTTATAGCTGTGCTTGAGTTCCTGTCCTGACTTCCTCCAGTGATGGACTATGCTCTAGAAGCATTAGCTAAATAAACCCTTTTCTCCCCAACTTGTTTTTTGGTCATAGTGTTTCATCACAGTAATAGAAGCCCTGACTGAGACACATGAAGATTCATAATGTGAGAGCCATCCCATTAAGACATAGGAATTAATGAGAAATTGACAAAATCCTTGTCTGTTCACTGAATATTTGATTTGTTCATTTGAATTTATAGTTTTAATCTGCCTGGCCGAGGCATTTAGACACTGAAATTGTGTTACTAATTTCAGGATCAGACAAGTTGAACAGGCAGAGTTCACTCATGCACACACACACACACACACAGAAAGACACACACACAGAGAAGCTGAATTTATTCAGTCATAGTAGCATCCCAAAATGTGTGTGAAAAAAATCATGCTAGACCTCTTTATCAGGGTCCCATACTTCTGCTAATTTCCCAGCTCTGTGCCAGAAGGAAAAGGCAGTGGTGTATAACTAGGGAGATCCATGATTTACATATTAAGGAGCAATGAAATGTAACCCACAGAGGGAGAAAGGACTGTGGCCAGTTAATAAGTGTCTTTATGTATTAAAGCTAAATAAGCAACCTACAAAACAGATCTCAGCCCTTTCCAAACAGTGCCAGGCAATTCCATCTGACGCCAGTTCCAGGGGGAATACTCAGAGAAGCTGAAAGAGCAAGGTGATGGGAAGAAGAGAAGTGCTGAAGACAGCAGTAAAACGTCTCCCTGGTACATCCCAAGTGAGGAGAAGGGTAATAGTGGAGAACAGGGAGATGCAAGAGCCACGGGGAAAGGGAGAAAAGTGAAACAGGCCTTTTAAGCTCAGCCTTCATGCGGGAAGACGATAGGAGATATTTAAATTTCAAAGCCATGTGCAAAAACTTGGTGAACAACCTTGATGGAAAGTTCCTAGCAAGAGTACAAGAAACTTTAATGCCCCAAATCAAAAGAAACAGGCCAGCAGCCCCTTGAAGAATTCATTTCTCTCCTCGTGGTAACTTTATCAAATGGCAGTTCCTTTGCTAGAAATGATGAAATAAATACTATTTCTGCCTTTGGGAAGTTTCAGTGGAGAAGTAAACTGCACACACACACACACACACACACACACACACACACACAAAGAAGCAACTGGCCTTGAGAGATTTTGTCTCTTTGGATCTCTGATGAATATGCTTAAATTCTAAACAGAAGTCTGCAGGGTAAGGCTGCTGGGGATTTCACTGGGAAGGTTCCTAGCTCCTAAATGGGCTCCACTGGACTTTATTTCTTATCTGAATGAAAGCATGCAAAGGGGGTTAAGATCAAGGTTCACACAGGCATCACCCCGTGTGATCACTAGGCTCTGTCTTCTTCCCTCATTAGTTCTTGCCCTCCTTTGCTTTCTTCCTCTTCACCAGCCCTCTCCTTGTTTTTAATATTATAAAGAAAAATCACAATAATGAATAAAGTCCTTGTGTTTAGAGAGCTTATATTCCCTCAGATTTATGCTCAGCTGCCTTGCAGGTGAGTCACATGACTAGGAAATACAGGGATAACCTCCTGCCTATGGGCAAGGGGAGAGATAGGAAAACTACTGGTAGCAGGAAGTGACTAAGCTTCATAGACGTAACAACATTCAAGTCGAGTGTGGGGCCTCCATGAGAACCTAGTTCTCATTATCTTATCCCTACTTTCTGTCTGGGACAAGATAACAGATAATGGTGCTGGAAAATGCTGCTGGGGTTGGTGGTAAAGCTTTCCAATCAGCATAGCTTCAGTTGTGGTTGAACACTGTAGCAACCTTAGGCATTTCTAACGCCTTTCATTTAGATGATTGTTTTACAAATTCTGCAAACCATTACTTCAATGGAGAATTGGGTCTCAGGACTCCAATATACAAGATTGCTTGCCACTGGTAGATTATTAAGAGCTTAGGTCATGGAAGCGTGGCTCAGTGGGCACATGTTTGTTGTGCAAACATGGTGAGACCTAAGTTCCCATCTCAGCACCTATGTAAAAATCCAGGCGTAACTTACATTGCCCGTAACTCCACCACTGGGTACAGAGTGGACACATGAAGATCACGCTGGGACTTGCTGGCTACCAGCCCAGCCCCAGGTTCAGAGCGGACCCTGTCTCAAGGGACTGAGGCAGAGAGTGATGGAACAGGACACACAATGTCTTCCTGTGGCATCCACGTGCGAAGGTACAGACACTACATACATGTTTACCAGATGGGGGTGCAGCACTGAGAAGAAAGGAGAAAGGGGAGGAGAGAGAGAACGAGGTGAAAAGTAACCTATGCACTTTGGGAAGGGCTAACCTCAGGGCAACACAAAGTGAGTCTTTTTCTCCCACTTCTAGGAGGAACAGGACTGTGGGACCTTTGGCTTGGCCTACTCAAGCTCCACTAAACCTAATTGTGCAAATTCCATAGCAAGGCAAGCCTACCTTGTAGACAGGGAAAGTTAGGAATGGGTTTCCTCACTATGAGCAGGAAGAGTATGCCATGAAAGCTAGGGGCGCCAAACGTCCTCATGATGGCCTCAGAAGCCACAACCTTTAAACCTCTGCCATGAGTCACTGTATGTTTTATTAATAGTTGATTCCTAGGAGCATTGCTATGATGTAGAGATGTACAAAAGGAGGAGGCAAAGGGGGTGTGTCAACTACAAACAACCATAAACACAAGCACAAACAACTCTCTCTACCCTGACCTTCTGAGGAGCATCTGAGCAACTGAAACTCTGCCCACCTCCCACAGAGACTCTCCAGAGAGAAATATGGGCCATCTCCACATGTTAGCTCTTCTATGCTGCATTTCTAGACATGCCACACAAGGAACAGCTAGGGCAGCATGCCTGAGGGGCCACATTGGGATGAGCTGCTAATAGAGCTGGGTAAGTTACAATTTAAGTGGAAGTGTGCTGGTGATAGAAGTGAGACCACAGAGATGCTGGAAGGATGAGAGCAGGAGGAGATAGCACACAAGAGTCATGTGACACATTCACTGTCAAGATCTTTCTTACTGGGACAGCAAACTCATGTCTACTTATTTGCAGCACATATTGAGATCTGCCTTCCACTCCTAGCAGTGGAATGGGACCTTATATCATGCCACCCACACCATCAAGATTTTGGTGCATTCTTTTGTGTCATGCTGTAAAGCTTTTGCTCCTTCTGACCTCATGATAAATGACTCACTAAACTCTTGCTTTTTACAACTGAAGACTGAATGTCCCCAAGACACCATGACCCCAAAATGCTGAGATGCACCAGTAGGAATGTGGAAATCCATATGGTAGGACATGGCACCTTCCCAGGCTGAGCCAGGCTCCAGTCAGGCTCTCCCTTCAAAACCCAGATCAACACTTGCTGAAACTCAGTGTCTGAGTCCTGGTTCAACACTGGCCAGAGTCAGGACTGTTTGTCTGATACAGACCTATGCTTGTGCTCGTCACAGATAAAACTATCCCTGTGATTAGTTCAGCATCATAGAAAGGCCACCTGGCTTCTCACTCAAAAACCTTCAGAAAGCAGGGAGGCCATGTAAGTGAATGATATCAGAACCAGTGTCTAACTACTGAGAACTGAATAAATATCAGACCTGGCCAAGGACATTTAATATTTATTACTTTTAAATACTCTCTGACTGAACAAAACAAGATAAACTATAAGATATTTACTGGAAAATATACTAGATTGTAGAAATTAATATATTATTATAGTTTCATTTTTATATCTTACCATTTGGTTTGTGAGATTTAAATAACAGTCTTTCAGTTAATATTCACTCAACAATCAACACATTAATTTTAATTCTTTTCTCTTTAGTTATTTTTTGTTTCATCAGCGAACAAGACATTGATTAAGTTTGCCTCTGTCCTTTGTTTAGTTGATATGTGTAAATATATTATGTACATACACATGCATATGTGTATATACATATATATGAATACATATATGAGGAAGAGGGAGAGATCTGCTTATACAAATCATTCAGTCATTTCTCAGTGGTAATTGATAATTGAGTGGGGTCCTCAGGAAGGACTCATGATACATTGTGATATTCCTCAAGCTCTTGAATATTTAAATCTGTCTTGAGTAGCTCTGATACTTCAAAGACAGTTTAGTTGGGTATAAAACCATGGGTCATACTTATAAGAAATGGGTCTATGATCACAAGAAAATGACCACATAATTAAAAGTATTTCAGCAAGGCAAAAGTTTCTGAAGAAAGGTGCCTTTCTGTGTCAGATCAGTGAGAAAATGGAAAATCAATAGAAAATAGTCAAATGCCCACAGAAGTCATTCTTTGATTGTTCTTGCTTAAACTACATCATCCCCATGATTCTATTTAAGTAGATAATTTATTGGTAGTCAACTTCAGGAGTTTGTTGTTAAAACATTAGCAAGTCCTAACACTAAGGTGAAAACATTACTTCTATTACCATGGAATTTGGAGCTATAGGAATTATTTTTATTGGGACTTTTCAAAAGTGGAACCTCAATGCTCCTTCTGCAGGAGTCTCAACTTCTGAACAACAGATACAGAAAAGAAGAGTATTCAGAGCAAAAGGAGTCTCTCATCATTTGAAAACAAAACAACATACGCAACTCCTTTCTTATACTCCTTGGTAATCTTTGAATTCCCAGGGACTGCCTACATTAAATATAGATGTCTTTGGAGATAAAAGCTTGGTTTTAAGAATTAGAAGATATAAACTAGGTGTGGTGATTACCTGCTGTGATCCTAACACTCGGGAGGCTGAAGCAGGAGGAACAGCACAGGTTTGAGACTAGCTTAGACTACACAGTGAGCCACAGGCTAGCCGGGGTTGAGAAGGCCATCCTATCCCCAAAACATAAAATTAAAAGGCATAATCACTCCTAGCCACCAGAGGGCACCACAGACACACTCTCCCAGCCTTCAATGGGAGTAGACACATAAATAATGAATTAAAGATGTGGCTTTTAAGTTTCCTGTTTTTGCATCAAGGAGAGAATTTTTCAGCACCCACAAGAGAGTGTTATTGATTGCTTAGCAAGGTAACATTTACTCTTTAAGGACTTTAACTCACCCCTCACTGGTCTGATACTTTTACCAGGTAGGGGGAGAAGATGAAAACAACAGCTTAATCCCCTACGCATGTCTGTATTTCCACAAAGTTGTTTGTTTAAAAGCTGGTTGGCCAAGCACTACATAGCTACACAACTCCCTGAGGAAGTAGCCTACAATTTTGCCAGGTGGGATCCATCTGGAAACAAACCCTAGAACCATGGTTTTGTAGAAACATTAGGTTCCCATTTCCAAGGAAGCTACAGGAAACTAAGCCTGTTCTTCCAGATGGTTCTCCAGTGCTAGAAGTGGAGTTTGGTCAGCTGTTTCCAGTCATGCATTCAGAAACTTCTTCCTACATTGTTCTCTGTTGACAATCCAGGCTTTGTTCTAAGTCTCTGAAGATCGTGTCCTCACAACCCTTCAGTGTGCCGGAAACACTGGGCCTCTTAGAGAAGGATTTCCTTTTACTCCTTTGTGTTCTAAGAGTGAGTTTATGAAGTGCAAATGTCTTACAGTCCCCTGTGAATATTTAGTTACACACCTTATTGGTGAAGTATGGTTCCCATGGCTGCTTCCAAGTGGCGGATTAGGGATGAAAAGTGCATTTGAAAATAGGATTCCATTTGAAATTCATGGCTAGGGGAAGACCACAGCTGACCATAATTTCTTTTGCAAAGAAAAGTGACTCCCATGGCTGGGGATAGAACTCAGTCTGTCAAGTGTTGGATTTGAATGCATTAAGAGCCTAGTTCTGCATCAAAAGTCCAAGTTAAAAAGCTGGGTGTGGTGGCACGCACTTGTAATTCCAGGGCTGGCTTTGAGCCAGCCAACCTAGCCAAATAGGTGAGGGCCAGGTCCCAGGGAAAGACCTTATCTTGAAAAATGTAGCTGACAAGGCCAGAGGAAGGACACACAAAATTGACTTCTGACTTACCCATGCCACATATGCACACTTGAACCACACCAGAAGGACAGGAGAAAGCAAGGAAAGAAAAGAGGAAGGAAGGAAGGAAACAAGGAAGGAAGGAAGAGGGAAAAAAGGAAGAAGGAAGGGAAAATATCACTCCCACCGCTCATTTTCTTGTGGAAATTCTGGCAACTATTGAGTTTTGTAACCTGTAGCCAGCAAATCCCTCAAGTTGCCCTTAGGAGGGACTGAAGTAAAAGGGATGGAAACGTCAGGTTTTAGTCTGTCTTGCAGGGCTTAAGTGGGTTTTTGAGTTTGCTAACTGATGAGTCCCAGGAGTAAGTAGTTCATTAATGCTTCTGGACTTCAAGCCGCTTCCTGGTTTGATGCTGTCTCCATCATTCACTTTGCTAAACAGCATGAATTTATATCTACCGAGTGTCTGGTAGAGGGAAGGTGCCAGAAGCTATAGGGCAGGGGGTGCAGCTCCATGCTTTCAGGATAGGGTTGCAGTGCCACGATCTCACTTAGAGCAGCCTGGTAGTTCCCTTCATCTTTTATGTCCTGGAATGTAATAAATCCAGATTCTTGACCTCACTTTAGAGAAGAATTTTGAGATGGGCCAGCATGAAGTAGAGATGGGGTTTACTAAAAAGAAACTTTGATACAGACTTTTAAGCATGATAAGAGATATTACAAAGAGAGGCACTCTGAAAAATGGTGAGACATACTTGAGGGTGTGTGGGGCTGGGCCTCTCAAAGAGCAATGTTCAAGTGTCCCTGTGATGACCATATACAGGGGTTTGGATGTTTCCAGAATTTCCTCGTTCATGTTTCTAAGGGACTCTGCCCTCCTCTGCACCTGTTTTTCTTTTAGACAATAAAAGTGATAGTATCACTGGGAGGTGCTTTGAATGTGATTAACAAGGGCCACTAAGGTTGAACAAGGTGATTAGGTCACGTGCTTTGCTGTAAAGAGAACTTGGTAGGATTCTTAGAAGATTTCAGCTTCACAACTATGTAGGGACTCCTGATTCTCTCCAGCAAGACCTGAATGGATGGGTCTTTTTCCATTCCATGTCCTAATTCCCCTATTTCCATCCTCTCTCAGTATCAAAGCACTGATAAGGAGAACAAATCCAGTGCTGGCACCAAACCCCCTATTGCTCTGAAACACTGGAAGTTGCTTCTATTTATACACATTGATCAGGACAATTTCCTGTGTCCTTTCACCACAAAAACAGAAACTAATAAAGGCAAAGGCTGTGAGGAAGAACATTTTATAATAGAAAATAAGTTACCACATCATTTAAAGATGTAGATAACGGAATCACAATTGCCCAACACTCCTAACTTCCCTCCAGGCCCCTCCATACCCACCTCATTATGTTTTCCTTATTCTAATTCTGCCCAAAAGCTAGATGGTTTTATGTCCCCTCAGAGCCAAAACCTTTCTATAAAATTTAACTGTGAGAATTAATAACCACCAGATGTGTGTCTAATTTAATGGGAAATAGATTCTCAAACCAGGATCCTCCAAAGACATCAGTCATAAAGATTGACAAGTTGTCATCAACAATCCAAAACTCTTGGTGCAGGCTTCAGACCAAGGTGAAGCCCTGAACCCTTTAGCGCTGAAGCCACAGTGACCCAGTGCTTCCGTGTTGGTGCCTCTGACTGGTAAATATGGGAAATGGAGTGGCTGCTCTGTGTATCCATGTAGTGAACCTTCACCGGCTCACCCCACCCTTTTCTCTTCCCCTTCAAAGCATTTCGGTCACAGCAGGGGGTGGGTTTTATTTTTATTTATTTTTTAACCCATGTTTATTCTTCCCATTTCCCACTTCCTCCACAGCACCCAGGCATATGCTAAAATTAAAGAGGCGAATGTGAAGCTACTTTGGCTTTCTAGATTCAGAGGTCAGTGTAAGTGTGATATCGTCTTCAGTTGTTTTCCTCAAGTGTCTTAAAGTTTTTATTATACAAGTCTTTTACCTGCTTGGTTAGAGTTACCCCAAGATATTTTTGAGGCTGCTGTGAAAGCTGTTGTTTCCCGCATTTCTTTCTCAGTCCATTTGTTATTTGTATACAGAAAGACCTGATTTTTGCGCATTGATTTTGTATCCTGCTACTTTGCTCAAAGTATTTATTAGCTGTAGCAGCTGCCTGGTGGAATTTTGAGGGTCACTTAAGTGTACACTCATGCAAATAAAGATACTTTGACTTCTCCATTTCCTATTTGCATCTGCTTGGTTTCCTTCAGTTGTCTTCTTGCTCTAGCTAAGACATTACCTACTATATTGAATAGGTTTGGAGAGAGTGGTCAGGCTTGCCTTGCTTTAGTAGTCATGTTTTGAGTTCCTCTCCATTTAGGCTGATGTTAGCTGTGGGTTCACTGTAAATTGTCTTTATTAAGTTGAGGTACATCCTTTGCATCTCTAGTCTCTCCAGGACTTCTATTATGAAGGAGTGTTGTATTTTGTCAATGGCTCTGTCTGCACCTAATGAGATGATCATGTAGTTTTGGTCTTCCAGTCTATTTATATGGTGGGTAACATTTGTTGTTATATGTATGCTGAACCATTCCTTCATCTGTAGGATGAAGTGTATTTGATTGTGGGGGATGATCTTTTTGATGTGCTCTTAGATTGGATTTGCAAATATTTCATTGAGAAGTGTTTGCTTCCATGTTTATAAGGGAAATAAATCTGTAATTCTTTCTTCTTTGGGCTTTCTCACCAGGGTAACTTTGGCCTTATAAAATGAATTGGACTATGCTCCTTCTGTTTATGTTTTGTGGAATATTTTGAGGAGTATTTGTTAAGATTGTGCAGCAAAGTTATAAGATGGTATCATAAATCATGCCATGTGACTGGTTCCATGTGGGAGGTTTTATTAAGGGAAGGGAGAGGGGATCACAGAGACAGTCTCTGGGCAGGGTAGGAGAGAGAATGAGAGGGAAAGAAAGACATGGTGAGAGGGGGGCACCCTGACAGAGAGAGGGGAAGAGCAGGAGAGAGGAAGAACACAAGAACAAGAAGTGGTAAGTTGGACCTTTTATGGAGCAACTTAACCACTTCTGCCAGGTATGACTCTCTTGAGGGCAGCACATGATGACATCATAGGTTGCTAGGCAACCCAGAAGCAGGCTGCCTAAATACTAACATTCCTCCCTTTTTCTATAACCAAAAAATGAGGAGCTTGGGCTGCTTCTCATGTAAGGCAAGTTAAAGTATATAAATGTAGGTTCACTGGAAGGTTCTCTTGGTTGCCATGAAAGGGGTAAGAGAGAAAGAAAAAAAAGTAATAGTAAAAAAATGTCTAAATTACATGTTGAGAAGGAGAGGAAGTCCCTACCCTGGAAAGTTCAAGGTAGAGGGTTGCCAATAGAGAGTTGCCAGCCACACACTGCAGCAGCTAGGGACTGAGGAATGCTGGAAGAACCTGAAGCTACTAGTCCTGCATCTGAAGCACACCATTCCAGTCTTTTGTTAATAAGTGAATAATGGGCAGGGACTCTCTTCTGACTACTTCCAGCTGACATTGGTAGTGCTGTAGGGGGGTCAAAAGGCTGAAATACTGGCCAAGTAAAGGAAGAACAGGCTGTATTGAGCCTGTCCAGGGTCTGTGAGAACATCCATGGCTGGGAGGGAAAGTGCAGGTCCAGCTTGATGGAAGTCTGTGAGGTCAGACTGGAACACCTGTGGTAGCTGCTTTGGCACTGTTGTGGATGTAGGAAATATCTGGGTCTGGCAGGATATGGGAGCATATATATATATAGTCAGAAGACAAAGTTAGGTAGGTTATGGAGAAAATTCCTTTAGGTATACAATTAAAACTTTTGGGAGAGCAAACAGAGATGGAAGAAGAGACTTGAACATGGGAACCTCCATTTACCCAATTACTGGCAGTAATTAAAAAGGCTTTGCCTTGGATCTATCATCTAAGGAAATTGTGGCCAGTTTTGGTTACAGAACTATGTAAACTTAGAGGCCCTTAAAGTAGACACTAGGTATAGAAATCTGAAATTCTCCAGAAGACATCCCAGAGGAGAATCTGGAGGAATAGATGAATGGACTACTCCCATTGGGAGGGTAAGAGTCAGTTACCTGTTAAGGCATCCCAAGAGCAAGGTTTGACTCAATAGATTGGTACAATATGTTCCAACAGCTCATGAGCATTGATCAGAGACCAAGGACACAGTTACCTATAGCAGACACAGTTTACCTAGCTCTAAGATTTTCATAGATGAGCAAGAGGAGGGAGGGAAAAACCGTGCCAGTAGAAGGAAAAAAATCTCACCCAAGGGAAAGAGAAGCTCTAAATGGAGGTCAGCACAAAGGGTCAACTGTGGCCAGTGAAGGCTATTGTTGGGGGTTTCTCCATCTCAAAAGGTACCATGAAGTTGCCAGATGCTCAATGGTCAGTCTTCCCTGACTAAGAGAAATGTTTATGCTGACCAATAAGGGGATCTCACCAATCCAGCTGGTGTCGCATATAAGAGGTAGCGATCTGGTTGCTGGAAAGTGGGTCACGGGAAGATTTGAAATGAAACAGGTTTCCAGCAGCTCTGGTGACAGCGCTGGTGCTGAAAGCGACCACCACGAGTCCTGGCCACTGAAAGCTCCTATTTGGCTAATGCACAGTGTCAGGATTGTGCAGCAGAATCATACAGTGGGTTCATAAATCATGCCACCTGACTGGTTTCACATGGGAAGTCTTATTAAGGGAGAGGGGAAGGGGTCACAGAGATGGTCTCTGGGCAGGATAGGAGAGAGAGAGAAGAAGGAAAGACATGGTGGAGGGGGTTCCTCCACAGAGAGAGGGGAAGAGCAGGAGAGAGGAAGAGAGTGCAAGAGAAAGAAGACAAAAAGGAGACAAAATGGCAGGTTGGTCCTTTTCTGGAGCAACTTAACCACTCCTGCCAGGTGCGACTACAGACTACATGATGACACATGATGACATCATGGGTTGCTAGGCAACTCAGAAGCAGGCTGCCTAAATACTAACAGTATTGGCCTTAATTCTTTGAAAGTCTGTTAGAATTCCATGATAAAACCACTTAGGCCTAACTTTTGGCTTAGAGACTTTTAATTACTTCTTCTATTTTATTAGGGGTTATTAGTCTGTTTAAAGTGTTTATCTGATCTTGATTTAACTTTGGTAGATGGTATATCAATTATTCATTTCTTTTACAATTTCCAGTTGATGGAGTTTAAGTTTTTTAAAGTATGCCTTTAAGATTCTCTAGGCTTCCCCAGCATCTGTTTGTTTGTTTGTTGTTTTTATGCACCACCCCCTCATTTCTAATTTTGTTAATTTCTATCTTCACTCTTCACCTTTTAGTTAATTTGACTAAGGGTTTGTCGATCTTTTACCTTTCTCAAAGAACCAACACTTTGTTTCATTGATTCTTTGGTTTATTGGTTGGTTGTTTTGTTGGTTGGTTCCTATTTGATTGATTTCAGTTCTGGGCTTGATTATTTCTTGCACTCGACTTCTTTCGGGTGTGATTTCTTGTGTTTGTTTCTTTTGTTTGTTCTAGAACTTTCCAGTGTGTCATTAACTTTCTAAAGTGAGCCCTCTCTCCCTCTCCCTCCCACTTCCCCTCTCCTATAGGCACTTAGTGCCATGAGCTGTGCTCTTAGAACTGCCTTGGTTGTGTCCCATAAGTTTAGGTATGTTGTGTTTTCATTGTCACTCAATTCTAAAACCTTTAGTTTCTTTCTTAATCTATTTTTCGTTCAGTAGCAGGTTGTTCAGTCTCTATGAGTTTGTAAGCTTTCCATTGTTGTTGATATCCAGCTGTAATCCATTCAGGTCAGATGGGATGCGAGGTATTCTTTCTTTCTTTCTTTCTTTCTTTCTTTCTTTCTTTCTTTCTTTCTTTCTTTTTTGTATCTGTTGAATATGTGGTCAACAGATTTTGGAGAAAGTTCAATGAGCTGCTGAAAAGAAGGTGTATTCTCCTGTGTTTGGGTAAAATGTTCTGTAAATATGTTAGGTCCATTTGATTTGTGACATCATTTAGCTTCAGCAATTCTGTTTAGATGTTGTCTGGATGAGCCTGTATGTTGGTGAAGGCAGAGTACTGAGGTCACTCACTATCACTGTGTGAGGGTCAGTATGTGATTTAAGGTATGGTATCATTTCTTGTAGGCACGTGGGTGCACTTGTGTTCAGTACACAGATGTTTACATTTTCAATCTCCTCTTGGTGA
>CM053749.1:6637785-6725421 GCA_028658305.1 Pachyuromys duprasi
TGCAACAAAAAAGCGAGATCCTTCCAAGTTAAAAACACAAAACAAAACAAAAACAAACAAACAAAAAAAAACCCACGTGACTCTCTTCTCAAGCTCTTCAGGCACCCTCAGGATCTCAGGATGGCTGGCTCTGACACAGTGTCTCATAGCTTCTTCTATGAAGAAGCAACTACCTCCTCCACCTGGGTGAGAACTGAGATTTCCAGGTGACTCAGGTAATAAAGATCTGCATGTCTGCCAAGGATAAATGTGCAATTGACATTTTAATTGGTTGCTTTTCAACAGTTTTTTTTAAGTCCTGGGAATAAAAGATTTTTGAATTAATCATAGACTTTGAAAACTCAAAAAAAAAAAAACAGACAAGGCAATGCACTAGTAAAGAAATTTTATTTTTATCTTTGCATAAACAATTAAAGCAATCAAGCAACCAAACGAACACAGAGAAGCAACAGAATTCTAGGAAACCAAGTTCAGTTCTTTGTATTAGAGTGAGTGTGCCTGTTGGGTATGTGCTCAAGTTAGGCTGTGGACTAAAGCAACTGATTTCCCCCATCCCCTCCCCACCCCACCACACCCCTTTTATGTATGTATGCATATATTGCTTGTAAGAGGGCTACTGACATTTCTCATAGATCCAGGAGCAAACCCTCCCAGTGAATGAGAAATGTTCACTAAGGGAAGATAGGGCAAGCACTTCGAGCAGGAGCTGAGGCTGAGACTACAGAGGAATGCTGCTCACTGGCTGGTTTATACCCAGAACCTGCTGCCTAGGGGTTGGCAGTTACCCACAGTGGTCCAGGTTCACCCACATTAGTCATTAATCAAGAAAATGTCCCACAGTCATATCTTCAGCCCAGTGTGATAGAGGCATTTTCTCAATTGGGATCCCCTCTTCCCAGCTGACAAAAAGGGCACACATATTTTAGTGTTCTCCTTGGGAAGGACAAAATGTGTTCTATTGCGGTTATGACAGAGTTTTCTTAAAATTTATGAGGAGATGGTTACGTTCCCGACACAATGGGAGAAGAATATGAAGTCACACGTAAGGAAGCATTCAGCGCTGGCAAGATGGGTCAGCGGGTGGAGGAACCTGCCAGAAAGCCTGAGGGACTGACTTCAATATCATGGCCCACATGGTAGAGGGTAAACTGATTCCTGCTGTCCTCTAACCTCCACACAATGAACTGTGGCTCATGTGTGTGTACGAGCACGCACATGCACGCACACAAGGTGGGGGGAGAGTGTAAATACGTAAATGTGAAATAAGTAATTTTAAAGAAGGCATAGAGGCTAAAGCATATTGGTGAGCCATCCTCTGAAAATTCAATCTCTGCAAGGAGATATTGATATCTATCTTATGAATCTTTTCTCTAAAGGGTCTTCATTTTCTTTTCCCTGTGGAAAAATATCAGCCACCGCATCTGTTGGATTTTCCCACTAAGATTTTATCAGTTAGTGGCTGTGGGATAATGTATTTTCTTTCTTTATTTACTAGCAGGTGCTCTTACTTGTAAATACCTTTATTCTTGTTCTCTTTGCCCTTCTGAACTCTGTGAAGCTCAATTGTCTCTTGAATGGAGCTGGATAGCACCCTATGTGAAACAAATAAACAAAGACAAGGCATGCACACACAGTCAGTCCCACACAGTTTGTGAAAGCCTCGGAGCATCGCTACAGGTGCCCCTGGATTCTTACTGGACAAGGCCAGGGGGACACTGAGTTTAACAGCCCCTGTGCCCTACTCACCCATGGGGGGAAGACATGCTGGGACAAGAGAAGGGAGCGCCTAGGTCTCCATGGAGCTTCTAGGGCAAGAAGACCACCCTGTTAGCACCCACTCCTTGCTAGGTGCTGATAGCACATAGGACTCAAGGACCCAGTGTTCTCTAAGTTTACTTCCCCTTGAGTTTATCAGATTGCCCCATTGGTTAGTGTGAAATTCTTAGAGGGGCAGTTGACATCTGACAGTATCCCTATTACGTTATGTGTTGTTACCTTACTGTTGAGTTCATCCTAGGCCCCTGAGCATCCTTCTTTTCATACACACTCATGGTGCTAACAAGGAGATATACTCTAAGCACAAGCATATGAAAGAGAGTATCATGACCATGGAACTGCCATATGTAAAGACTGCTAGTGGATAACAGTTATCTGTCCCCATTGGTCTGAGTACTATTGTGGAATGGGGTAAGGTTAGGCAGATCCAGCCTGGGCTGGCGTAGCTTGATACCAGATGTTTCTAACCAACTTTCTAAGAGCAACAATGAAGCTCTGAATGTGCCTCATACTGACAGTGTGGACAACAGAACAAGCAGAAACATGCAAGAAGCTTGAGACCTTGGCTCGCAACAGGCACACTGTCGACTGCATATTCTCTTCAGTTTCACTTAAATATATGAGACCCAGAGGAGGAAAAATGTGGTTTACTGAAGTCCTGCCTAGTTTAAACTGGCAACTTGATATAAGCCAGCAGAACCTAGAAAGGTAGTCTCAGTTGAGAAATTCCCCCAAATCATACTGGACTATGGGAATGTCTGTTTGTGTGTGTGTGGGGGGGGTCTTGATTATTAATTGACCTGGCCCATTGTGATTTGTCTTTATTGTTAACGGCCCCAGCCCGTCATGAGCAGCACCATTCCCTAGGTCAGATATCCTGAACTGTGGAAGAGCAGAGAAAGTTAGCTGAGCACTGAGCACTGAGCAGTCAAGCAAGGATTCACGTGTTTATCCTCTCTGCTCTTTCTTGACTGTGAATGTGACTCTTTAAAGACTTTTGTTGACTTACCCACAGTGATGGACTCTAACCTGGAACTGTGACCCAAGCAGACCCTTGCTTAGTTGTTTTTCCATCAGAGTAATTTTATCAGACACCAAAAATGAAACCAGAATGCCTCCTAAGGTAGGAAGGCTGACACAAACAGCAGTATCAGCCATCTCCTCGTTTCTTCCTCACCTCTATTTGTGAAGAAATCATGTTTTTCCTTCTGAACTACCCACCACTTTTACTATCTTACTCTAAGCTCTGATCTCTAACCAGTGATATTCACTGGTCCATTTCTTTCCAAAATTACTAAAACTTTAGGTGTAATTATCGGATTAGTTTAGAAAGAGGGATTTGAGGAGTCCAACTTTAGAGGAAGACAAGTAAGACCCTGTTGTTTGAACATGAAATATCTTTCACAGGTTTGTATGCTTGTGGCTGCCAGCCCACAGTGCTGTTTGGTGAGGCTGTGACTCCTATAGGAGGTGAAGCCTTGGGGAAGGAAGTGAGTCTCTGGGGCAGCCTTGAGGGGTCATCCCCTGCCTCTATTTCCTGTCTGCTTTTTGTGTCCTGACTGAAGGTGGATTACTCTTGGTGCTCCCGTCCCCGTGACTTCCTGCCACCATACACTGTATCCCTCTTTAAGACAGGAGTCAAGATGAACCTTTCCTTCTTCAACTTGTTTTTGTGGGGTACTTTGTCACGGCAACAAGAAAATAAACTAAAGCAGATCCTTTGTAGTTGGGTGTACATGGCATGAGCAGCGGAACCAGGATGATCCCACTCTGCTTTTCTCTCTGAACACCCTTTCTCCTCTCTACCCTCAATAATCCCAAAATAACTGGCACAAAAATATTTGTAAACATAATGAGCAGTCTTTAGAAATAGTAAGGTAGGTGTGATAAGCATTTAAAAAAATAACATAATCAAATTCTGCATAAAGAGCATGTTCAGGCAACATTTTCAAAGGCTGGGAAGTGTTTTAAGTCCATTTAGGTTGTTGCCACTTAAATTCACACAGAAAAGCATTTCTTCTATAAATTCAGTCCATGCATTTCAAGCACTCAAGTCACAAAGCATGCCTGGCATCTCTAGGCTGTTCCTGTATTTACACGTGGTGCCTGAGATCAAGTTGATTATCAAACAGCTATGCTGGTCTCAAAACTACCTGGGATATCACAATGAGAACTCTCCTATGGTCTACTAGCACTGTCTAATGTTTAATTCCCTTAGATGTATCTTTGGTTCAGGGATTAGCACCTTTCAGTCTGTAAGTGAGTGTAATCCATCACTTATTTACAAATAGGTAATTGGAGTAATTAGTAATAGGTAATGGCATTGGAGGACAGCCTCATCTGCTCACTGATTGGCTGTGGCCACAGTTGCTTTGTATCATGCGACTGAAAAATCACACCTCCAACAACAAACACGAAGCTGAGACAGCTAACTGCAAGTGAGCAAGGCTATGAACGTCAAAGCTTTTCTCCAGTCATGTAGTTCCTCCAGAAAGGCTGCACCTCTTAAGGGTTCCATAGCCTTCCCATGAGCACCGTCAGCTGGGGACCATGTGTTCAAATACACCTGCCAGTGGGAGGCGTTTCTCATTCAAACCGTCACACATGTTTCTCATATTCCTCCCTTGACACTCTCTTAGGTTTGCTGCATAACACCTGATGAAGGCTGAACTTCAGATGTCCAATGAATATGTGTATATTTTATGTAGTTGGGTCCAAGATATCGCATAGGACATATATTTATACTGTTTACCAGACACCCCATTTGCTTGGTTCCTTACACATTCATTTTTATTTTTCAGTATGACAGCCCTAAAACCTACCCAATGATTCCTTCATCCATTCAGCTCAAGTTGGGACAAAGCTTACCTATATCGTTCTGACAGTCAATCAACATCATAGTGGCAAAAGTATCTAGAAGAATACACGTTGCTATGGAAACACAAGGAGCTGGGTCAGCTGGATGGCTCAGAGGGCACCTGCGGCCAAGCCTAATGACCTGAGTTTGAACTCTGGAGCCCTCCTGGTAGAAGGAGTGAACTGATGGATTCATGCAAGTTGTCCTCTGACTTGCACACAAACTGTAGCATATGCAAACCCATCTCCCTGCATACACAGACACACACACACAAATTTAATTAAATGAACTATTTTAATCATAAAAATGTTTGTAAAAATGAAAGAGAAGATGTTAATATTTTCTGACCTTTATTCCTAAAATTTCATTTTAAGCCTGCTGTCATGTGACAGTCACAACATTCTCAACTGGAAGGTTCTTGCTGTCCTTGCCAATTAATTAGTAATGTTGGATTTACATATTTATGGTTTAAGTCATTGTTACTGAAATGTTTGCTCTTTTCCTTGGAGACAGTAAAATAGAGCCACCATCATCTCCAAGACACACACACCTTGTCTCTGTCTCAAGGGCCACTGAGTTCAGCATTGTCTACCATCTGTAGTGAATTTTAAGCTTTCTCTCCCCAAATGTTTCCAAACGGTTTGGCTTGTGGTGGTTCTGGTTTGAAGTTTTAAAGTTCTGCTAACATCCTCCATTGCCAAGTTTTAATTACTTCCTGCCAGGGCACTTCCTCCTCTATGGTGTCTGATATTATTCAGCAGAGAAACATCCGCTTGCTGCAAGGCTGAACCCCGTTTGCCACTCCCCAGGGTTTCTGGTCTCCCATGTGTCCCTGACATTGGTGAAAGTCTGACTTCTTCTCAGGAGAAGAAAGGCAATTACTTTGTCATTAAGGTCTCGTCATTAAGACCCCAGATGCCCTCTTTTCAATATACTTTCACAAAATCGGGCAGGTATGGATAACTGCCAAGGTTGATCGAGGTCAGATTTCCCAGGAAGGATATAATTTTTAAGAGGCATTATGCATCCATGGAGGAAATACAGTGACAGATTCCACTGCAAAGAAAAAACACACCAAACTGAGAGGGGGCGGGGATTCACCCAGTAGTTGGAAAAGTGCTTGCCAAGAAAACGTGAGGACCTGAGATTGAATGGTCACCGAGTAAAGCTGTCTGCAAGGAAGTAATAGTGTGGGGGATTTGGGAAGCAGGTTGTGCTAGAAGAAGGGGAAGGCTGTTTCTAAAGGACCAGCCTGGGGTGGAGCAGGAATTTCTCCACTCAGGGACTTTACAAGCCAGCATCTGGCATCCAGTCGGCCATTTCTTATTTTCTCTAGGTTGTGTCCTGTTCTGCAGAATGGTATGTTAGAAGCTACTTTGCTTTCGCCACTCACTTTCATGGATTACAGATGGAGGGGCTTGTTTCCAGCAGTGACCCCAGGTCCAGAGAGGCAGACACAGGATGACCCTGGGGACTCTGTCCATCCAAATCAGTGAGCCCTAGATTCCAGTGAATTTTCACCTCTGGCTTTCACATGGATATGCACTCACTCACATGAGTGTGCACACGCACACACACACACCCCACAGAGAATCACAAACAAACTGAACTGAAAATATTTTGTAGCACTCACCATTGTATACAGCTGAGACACAATGTTAAATAATTCTACACAGGCAACGAGAAAACCAGGTATGACATAATGTGTAGATTATTTTAAAACTATAATCGCTGAAGGGAAACTAGAGGGGAAAAAGGTGTGCACAGTACAGAGTCACTGAGCCCCACAGAGCACCTGAGCATGGAGGACTGTTTTGGGAAGGCTTTGATGGTCCTCAATGTAGGATAAACCCCCACTCTTCAGTGTCCTAACTAACGAGGGATCCTTTTGTGGTCACTACGACTAAGACGGCTGCCTAAGTACCCCAATGATTGGCCAGCACACAACAGGTCAAAGGATTGGACACTTCATGGCCCCATGCTTCTGTTCACTTTGGATTTTCTTCTCGGTTGAAGGCTTTCTCCTGATGCCTGACTCCCATCGTGCATAAGAACAGGGCACTTAGAATCACTTGCTGTCTGAATGGCTTCAGAGTGCTTCCTTGTAGAGCAGCTTGTGGCTGGGAGACTGCCAAAAGTCAGTGTCTGCAGCTCTCTGCTCAGAGCCCTTTCATTTTCCTATAAAAATATGCTCAGCTCCTTACTACCTGCAAAGGCATGCCTGCATGCCCATACCATGGGCTTCAGACTTGTAAGTAAACCGCATCCTTTCAATTTTCTGTTTCTAGCCTTCCACTAACCTAACTTCATCAAAGAATAAATCTGGGCATCTTTTGAGGAAAGACAAATAATAACAGAGAAGATACAAATCAAAGAAATTATGCAAAGGTATAAATAATGCATGTAAGCATTAAACAGTAGTTTCTTTCGCTTTAGATGTATGCAGACAGCCCTGCCTGCATCTGGTATTTTCTATAAGTTCTGTGCCTCTCTTCTGAAGAGAGGAAACTTTTTCCTTTGAAGAAAAATGTTTGCTTTCATTCCTTACTTTTAGTTAGTGTACAGGGTAATAGGTATCATTGCAACATTTTATGTGTACTTTTGTATCACTTTAAAAGATTAATTGGTTTTTATTTTATGTGTGTTTGTCTGAATGTTTATATGTGCACCACATGCATGCAGTACCCAAGAAGACCATAAGAGGGCATCAGATTCCGTGGGACTGGTGCTGGAGAACAAGCCCAGGTCCTCTGGAAGAACAGCCAGTGCTCTTATTTTCTGAGCCATCTCTCCACCCTTTGCTGATCCTTCTCCCCATCCTCCTGCTCCTCCATTTGTGTATTACTACCTCCAACACATCTTGTTCCCTCTCATGGATGCCTTCCTAGTTTCTTACACACACATTGACTCCCATGTAGATGTATATGTGTAGAAATTTGAAGCTAAGGCCTGTATTGGAAAGAAGATGTAATATTTATCCTTTTGATTTCAGAGATCCATCCATTTTCTTGGAGATTTTATTTCATTTTTTAAGAGGCAAATTCTAGTTCTCTTTCCCTCCAGTATGGCCTGGCTGCCTGACAGGCTTCAGACAAATATGGAGAAGATTACTTATGGCCTCACAGAGGCAAAGCCCCCTTGCTCTTTGAGACATGCCCTTTTGGAGTGCAGAGCCATCCTGTGAAATGCCAAGCTGGCTGGAAGCCACTGTGTTCCTGAGGAGACATCTCCTGGAGAAAGAAAGGGAGATGCTGAGCTCAGTCAATCTGGCATCCATCTGTTGACATCTTCCCAGTTCAGGTGATGGCAGTGACAAATAAAGGAGACCTTCCTGAGTGACAGCATCCTGTGTGACTAATAGCAATGGCACCCTGGCTGCTGTCTGTACACCAAGCTCCTGTGGGGTGGTCACTGGTACACAACCTTGAACTGCATCTTGTAATTGTAAACAGTGGGGTGTTGTCTTGGAAGCCAGCACTCTCTGAGCGGTGCCTCCCTCCATTAACTTTGCATTCTTGGAGAATAAACTAACAAATGGTGAAAAGCACAGTTTTCTTCTTTGAAAAAAAATGTGGAAGATAAGCCCAGGAGCAGAACTTCCATGTGAAATAATAAAATCCATGGAGGGGTATCTAACTGCTGCAAAACTCTACATTAAGCTTACATACACACAAACACACATTCTCTCTTACAAATAGATACACTCCTATACACTCATGTGCACATGGGCAACTTCACACATACCTAGTCTCTGTCTCTGTGTGTGTCTCTGTCTATGTCTCTCTCTCTCTCTCTATCTCTCCCTGTCTCCCTCTCTCTCTCTTCACACACACACACACACACACACACAGAGAGAGAGAGAGAGAGAGAGAGAGAGAGAGAGAGAGAGAGAGAGAGAGAGAGAGAGAGAGAGAGAGCTTAGTTCTTCCCACTGCTCAATCCCAGATCCTCTTACATTGGTCCTGTCTCTTAGTGCTGCTGCCCTTTATCTCCCTCCTCCTTTCCCTGGATTCCTTCTAGGCCACTAGGTGGAGGATGCAAGCCTCCACAGTGATGGAATGAAACACCAACCAGCCTGACACAGACACAGAAAGGCAAAGGGGGAGGCATCTTCCCTTCCTCTGAACTGTACAGAAGGTTGGAGCAAGCTAAGCGGGGGTGGGTGCTTGGGGTATTCCTCAGCAGTTCACAGTGGAAGTGTGAGGTGTAAGCACAGTCATGCAGGAGGCCTAGATCTCACCAAGGCATGGTCCTGGGCAAATCACACACTTCAAAAACTGCCCTTCTAACACCCTCTCGCCTCCCAAGCTCTGGTCTCTTCTCACTGCTTTAAGCAGATGACCGCCCATATTATTTCTTCCTGGGGACCTCACTTCCTAATTCCTAGGGACATTGGAGACGAACCCCCTCCGTAAGGTGCCTTCTTTAAACCTGAGAAGTAAAGCGAAGGGAATCCATTAAGAACATATCACAGAGCAGCAGTGAGCACACGCTTTGGTTACATTGGTTTTTGTTTTATTTTTGGTACCCCCCCCCCAGTAAATAACACAATCTCCAGTTCACAGTGTGATAAATATCCTGCAACAGTTGCCAACATCTTTCTGCGTGTGTGCATGTATGTGATGTGCTTGTCTCTGCATGTGCATGTTTTTCATAAGCGTGGGTACATGTGTGTGTGTGTGAGCACCTGAAGTCTTCTCAGTCACTCTCCAAAGTATTCATGGAGGCAGGTTCCCTCAGTGGAGCCCAGTGTTCTGAAACTGCTGGTCTAGCTAACCACCTTGCCCTGGGGATCCCCACCCCCTGCCCTTTGCACCTGAAATTACAGGCTCCCAGTGCCGGGGCAACACTCGCCTCACAGTACATGCCAAGTACTTTCTCTGATGAGCCGTGCAGACTCTTCCCCCACTTTACTATGACTTTCTTTAATTTGTTTTTTAATTCTGTTGGAAGTGTCATTCTTGAGGACTGTGTTCCTATCCTCCCCATCCCAGATCCTCCAGTGCTCCCAGCACCTCTCCCATCCATGATCTCTTCTCTAGTTATTATATGTGGATGTATAGGAACAAGGTGTGTGGACCTTCTGGGTAAAGCCAGCTGAGTTCCTATCCCAGGCTCCATCTTTCCTTCCTATCTGTTCTTCTCAACAGGATGACAATGCCTTCACCGTCTACACTCATGTCTGTGCTTACCCTCGCAGCATGATTTCTGCAGCTGTTAGAATGTTAACCTCCTCTGTCGATTAGTCTGTCCCTAACACAAACAGTTGAATCCAAATATTTCAGCTACAACACTCACTCCTGAAGCCAGTACACAATCCAGTACTATTTCAGGACACTTTCACACAATTCCTCATCAATAAAATGTTCAAACAGAAACCATCACATTGTTTTTTAAAATGCATTTACTTTAAAAAATATGTCTGTTTAAATAAGTTGTGTTCTCTCTCTCTCTCTCTCTCTCTCTCTCTCTCTCTCTCTCTCTGTGTGTGTGTGTGTGTGTGTGTGTGTGTGTGTGTGTGTGTGTGTGTGTGTGTGTGTGTGGTTCCCACAGAAGTTAGAAGAGAGCATCAAATACCTTGGATCTGGAGTTATAGGCAGTTTTGAGCCCCCTGACATGGGCTCTGGGAGTAGAACCCAGGTCCTCTGGAAGTGTTTTAAGCTGCTGAAACCTCTTTTTAGTCCCAACCAGTTGCTTTTCACTTTGACTCAAAAACATTTTTTTTTTCTGGAAAAAAAAAGTTCAACTTGCATAGGAAATTTTTGGTTTGAGCTTTATATAATTTAACTGCAAAAATATAACTATCATTTCCTGCTTTTAAAATAAAATTCCTACTTTCCTCTCCCTCATTGCTGTGCAGACATGCTTTTGTTTTTTATTTTCTTGTGTTATTTCATGAGGGGAGAGACTAAGGAGAAATTTTGGTTTATGACCAGTGAGTTTCCACTCTAAGACCTGGACAAATTCCCATAGGCAGCCAAGAGCAGCCTGCTGAGAACTGTGTAAAGCAGTTCTATATAAACGTGTCTTGGAGGCTACCACACGTATTTCCACTAAATCTACTTCGAATGCATCCCATGGAGTGATAATTTGTGCACACGCATACAAACAGCACCTGGGATGTCAGTAGAAGAGAAAAATGTAGATTCCATTTTTCTCTTTATAATGGTTTCTGGTTCACAATGCAAAGTGCCCGGTTTTATACATGATTGCATACATGCAAAACATTCATATATGATATTAAATGTCTGATACTGACTTGTCCTAACACATTCTCTGAGACAAATACTTAATTGCAGGTAGATGAGTGGTGAATATAGGAAATGTGGAGAAATAAAAAGTAGAGAAAGAAGCAAGCATTGGGGAGCTAGAAAAAAGTCCTCTGAAGGATGTCAGGAGTTTAATCATATATGTACATGTGTGTGTACATGTTTTATGGTGCCTATTTATCCTCCCAGCACCAAGCCCTTATAATAATGACTTATAAGACTCAAATACATTTACAAATACCTAGGACATATAGCTAGGGTCTTCTCTGACTAGCTCATAACATTAGATAACCCATTTATACTAATCTACATTCTGCCATGTGGCTGGTTACCTTTGCTCATGTACCATGCATCTGTCCTCCTTGTATTTTACTGGGCAAATCTCCCATGCCCGGTTCTATCCCAGAATTCATTCTGCCTGCTGGATGTCCCACCTTCTATTCTACCTTTTCTTATAGGTCATAGGTTATATAGATGCATTGACAGGTAATGCATTTACACAACCACAAGATATTCTCTCTCCACATACATGCAAGCGTTTGTGTACCAATAATGTGGAGGCCAGAGGTTGGTGTTGCATGTCTTCCTTGGTACTTCTTTGTGTTGTTTCTTGATACAGGGTCTGCCACTTGAACTGGTAGCTCACCAGTTTGGCTAGATTCTCACATCATCAAGTCCTTGATTCTCCTGTCTTGGCTTTCTCAGCTCTGGGGTCACAGGCTTGCATTGCACACACAGCTTTCTTTTCTACATTGGTGCTGGGGAGTCAAAGCCAGGTTCTCTTGCTCAAGTGGTCAGTACTTTACCTACTGAGCCATCTTCCCATGTCCAGGAGCTTCTTGCTGTGAAGGGCCCCTGGATGTGACTGAAAATGTATCCCTTGGTGTTGCCGGGAGAACTGATGTCTAATATTCCTCATTTATTTTTACCTTTGCTTCCTTTAATATCTGTAGCTTGCTGTCAACCACAGACTACAAAGAGTAAATAGAAAATTCAGGGATAAGAAATTTATGTTTTAAAGAATTTTTATCATACTATATCTTTACTACTATATTTGTTGTTAGTTATTCTTATTCTCCTACTGTGAGAATATGGTTTACATATGAAATGCTGCCCGCAGGCTCATGGTTTTGAACACTCATGAAGCTATTTTGAAGACGAAGTTTTGTCCAAAGCTGGGGCCTGGCTGGCAAACACAGGTTACTAGAATTGTTTCTGTCACATATTTTGGTCACAGTGACAGGATATGTAAGTGATTTGCTGTGTCTTGTTCACGCTCTGTCACTGCACAAGGGAAGCAGTATGAATTGGGTTTGTATCATCTCTGATATAAGACATTAACTTTGCTGCTTAGAGGATATCTTTAGGGATAAGGACAGACATTTGAGTCTGGGTCTCTGTAGCTACCAGTTAGTTGAGGGCTTCCAGGAGACAGGGATTGATGTTCACCCCTAACTGTCAGCTTTGCATGTACATGTAGTGGATGTGAAGGCCTACAGGCAGCCCTCCGACCATGGTGCAGGTACTGGCCATTAGAAGAGAGGCTGCTATAAAATTTTTTTAAATGGAAAGAAGGTATAAATAAAGAAATAAAGAAAAGGGGAGAGCCATCTAGTCTACTTGCTGCCCTAGTAGAAGTGTAACTTCTGGGCAAGAGGGCCCAGTGGTTAGGGATACTTGCTCTTCTTCCAGAGAATGTGCATTCCATTCCCAACACTCAGGCAGTTCACAACTGACTGTAACTGCACCTCTTCTGGCATCCATGAGCACCTGCATACATGTATGTGCACGTATGTATACACACACACATGCATGCTCATGCACAAACACACACATAAATAAATCTTAAAAATTGCTACTCATGGATCACACTCTATATTAAACCTACATTTAAATCAAATACCAAATTGAAAATGTAAAAATTCAGCTTACAAGTCCCACAAGGAAAAAATCTCCAAGCTCAGGGAACTTCAATGAAAGAATGCTGCAGAACATTTTAAAAATAATTATCAATAATTTAATATACTGTTCTACCAAGAAAATAACAGAAACACTCCCCAAATGAGGTATTTGTGTCACAACATGAAAACTGGACAAAAATATAAACAGAGAAAAATACAAACCAATGCCTTTCCAGAAGTAAAATTTAAAACTCTAAAAAAGAAAGAGAAAGAAAAAGAAATTATTCTGGAAACTGAATGCACTAATGAATGGACTGAGTTACTTACTATCTCCGGGTGAGCTTCCTTCTAGATGTGCAAAACTGTCTCAACACTTGAAATTAATCAGTGTGATCAATCATGTCAATTAGCTAAGCAGAAAATCATATAACCATATCAACTGATGCAGAAAATGCATTTGGCAAAATGCAAGTTCCTTCCATGATAGCCTTCTCAGGAAATGTAGACTGGAAGATAATTACTTCACTTGATACAGAGTAGCTAGAAGACCCTACAACAAGCTGCACACTTACAATGACAGGCTACTTTCTCCCAAGGTCAGGAGCAGAACATGACTGTCTCACCATGTATTTAAGACAGCCCTGAAATACAGGAAAAAATTTCAAAATCTGTGGAGTATAAGGAAATAAATAACAAATAAGGACAAGAAATCTGTTCCTACTTTCACAGACTATGGTTGCCAATATAGAAAATTAGAAGGATCCCAGCAAATGGACTCAGTATTTTGTCAGCTGTAAGGCCAACAAGAAACAAGATACATTTCCAACCATGAATCACAAGGAGAAGCTGAAATTGAAAAGCCCCAAACCGTTTAGCTAGAGAGGTGATTCAACAGTTAAGAGCACTGTCTGCTACTGCATTGGACCCAGGTTCGATTCCCACTACCAACACGACAGCCAACCGCAGTGTGTAACTCCAGTCTGATGTGACCCATGACCTCTTCTGCCCTCCATGAGCACTGCAAGCATACAGTGTACAGATATATGTGCAAGCAAAAACAAAAACAAAAACAAAACCACCACAGAAAACAAAATAATACACATTTAAAAAGATGCAACACACTGCTGATAATCATACACCCACCCAAATAAAGGTGCTAAAGCATTGGAGTACAGACTCTTAGTAACGGTCAGGGTTCTTTACAAAGAGTGTAGGAACAAGCAGAAATCTGGAAAAGAAACAGTTATGACAAAACCCATGAATTTCTACACACAACTAAAACTACTAGGAGTTGAAAAAGTAAAATATTACTGTGTTCTGGGTAATCACTTTTCCTGTCTCCTCCTAACATTTTCATCTTATTTCATTCTTTCAGAAGGTAAGATAGAGTCTGGCAAGCTGACTCAATAGGCAGAGGCACCTGCTGCCAAGCCTGACAATCCGAGCTCAATCTCTGGAACCCACGAGGTAGGAGAAGAGAACTGACTCCTGATAGTTGTCCTCTGGTCTTCACAAGCATGCATGCCCACACACAAAATTACAAAGTAAACTTGGAACCACAGCTCTTCCATCACAGGCCCGGACTTTGACCATGAGCCATGAGACCTGCATTTCAAACTTCCTAATCTGTGAAGGGGAATATCAAGAGCCTGCATCTCAGAGACAGCCTAGGTGGATTAAGTGAGTCAGTGCAGAAGTCAGCACAATAGCAGAAATATGGCAAGAGCTCAACTCATCGTGGTTTGTTTTTCAGTATTTAAGGGTGAGCATTTCCTCAGTCTTCCTGGACTGTCTGCAGAAGACTAGTTCATGGAAAGCAATGAGAACCCTAAGATCTGAGCTCTTGCATTCCCAAATGGATACTTTCAAATTGGATGTGGGGGCAGGGTTTGTCCTTGTTTTGTCTCGCCAAGCAAAACCATTTTGTCTGTAGAAGAACATATCATGTTATTAGAAGATTATGTATACACATCTGAGATCCCAGCTTGGCACAGAGTTGACTGTTTTAATAGAAAGAAAATGGACAAAGGAGTAAAAATCACTGTAAACACACATAACCACAACAGTGATATTTTAAATGCCATTGAGAGCTGAAGAGCTGGTCAGAAGCTGAGAGTGCTTGCCGCTCTCTGGAAGACATGAATGAAGCTCCTGGCATCCAAGTTAGGCAGCTCACGGTTGCCTGTAGTCCCAGTTTCAAGGAGATCTGATTTCTCCTCACCCCCAACACACAACATACACATAAATAAAAAATAAAATATTCAAACAAGAATAAAACAAGGTAGAATATAATTGAGGAGGATATAAGACATCTATATCTGGCCTTCACGTGAGTGTTCACACACACACACACACACACACACACACACCTACAGATATAATCAAAGGGAAAAACGAAGAAAAAAATGTAATTTATTCCGGACCCATGCATTAATCCCAAATGACTCATCAGCCAATGCATTTAAAGGTTTCATTTTGCAGTTTTTTTGACACCTGTCTATGCTCCAAATATTCCTCACTTTTATGTGCTTCTGGAAGCTAAAGTCAATTTCATCCTTACATTTTGCATATGCAACAAATGCCCCTCTGGTCCTCAATGATTTTCATGGCACTTGAATATAGTCTTCTCAAATAGAGTCTCAGTCTCTAAACAAGCTGTACTTTTATCCCATTCTCCTTCCTCACTCTCCTTGCCTGAGCTGCCATGATTATTAGTTAAGGACAAGACAATTTTGTCCTTTCATTGTTGCTCCAGTTTGCGCTGTATGTGGACCGCGTTTGTTTCTTCCAACACTGTAGAGCTGGCATCAGTTTGTGGTTACTAAGCACTGCGTGGCGTCTCCCTCCTCCCGTGAGCTGCAATCTGGTAGTCTGGTGCTTGGCTCCCCATCTGTGCAAGGCTGGAAACTGCATTCCCATAATCATCTTCTATGTGTGTTTCCAAGGTGACGGTTACCATCCATGGAGCACTGGTCTGATCTGAAAGGAATAAGCAGAGCAGAAGTAGCTCTCTGCAGGTAGCCCCAGCCAGGCACTTGGGGAAGGCAAGAGTTGCCCAGCAGCTTTCTGGAACCAGAAGCTTACCGTACTTAGCAACTGCCTCTGATGCCAAAAGCTTCTTGTGATTCATGGGAGGCATGGCAGAGTCTAGGCAAGTGCAGCCTCAGAGATAGGACCTCATCCCTCTGACTTCAGTGGTGGCAGCTGCATCTTCCACAGTAGCTCTGCTATCACTGAAATCACTAACTCCATATAAATATGCTATTCCTGGAAAACATCAGTGTTGAATCTGCATTCATGGCCAAACCCCAGTGGACACAAGGATCTTTACTACATGAAAAGATATTTGCATGCTCATAAAGGATTCTGTTCTAGTAAGCTCTTTGCTACTGTAATAAATACTTTTGGCCATGGCCAAAAGTAATTTGGGGAGGAAAGGGCTTATTTTACATTTTAGCATATAGAACACCATGAAGAGACATCAGGACAGGAACTCAAGGCAGGAACCATGGAGGGATGTTGCTGACTTGCTTCAAAGCTCGCATTCAACTACTCTTCTTATACATCCCAGGCTTACTTGTCTAGGGATGGTTATGCCCATAGTGGACTGGGCCTTCATACATTAATGAACAATCAAGAAAATGCCCCAAATTAACATACCCACAGGCCAATTTGACAGTAGCAATTCTTAAACTGATGCCCACTGTGTGTCTTACCTTCCCTGCTCCATGGTCCCTTCTTTGCCAGCTCACCACCAAGGTTAGGACACATAATGTCTCACTATCGAATATACTTCCTGGGGTATCTGTGGACCCCAAAGATAAACATGCAAAATTCTTCCTCTCCAAGGAACCCCCATGTTATGGCTTGTGGCCCCTTGGAAATCTGTATGGTGCCAAGGCTAAGGAATCCTATTGTTCCCCATATGTGTCTAGTGTTAACAGTTTAGCACCAAACAGTCCAATCTACCAGCAAGTGTTTCTCACAGTGACTCAGGAAAGCGAAAGCTTCGGATTCTATCATCTGCTCATCTCTCGGTTTAGTTCACCACTGTTTTGATCTATCATATTTCTACTTCTGCCCCTCTCTCATTGGCAAGCCCGATTCTCTCACTCAGGAAATGATCACACATAGAAAGTTGTTTTTAAAAAGAAAGATTTACTTTATTTCTATTTACGTGTATGCATTTGTGTCTACGTGGGGAGAGGGGTCAGGCAGGTGAGTGTAGCACATGCAGACGCCAGAAGCGGACATCAGATTCCCTGATGGCAGGGTTGTAGGAATGCTGCCTAGTGTGGAGGCTGGGGCTGAGGTCCGGTCCCTTGTAAGCACAAGCAGTGCTTTTAGCCACAGAGCCATTTCTCCAGTCCTGATGAGGATTTAGATTTTCCGTTTGAAAACTGCCCTGTTGGCTGTTTATAGCATACCTTAAGCAAGAGGGTTGGCTTCCCATGGAGGAAAGGGATTATGGAATATTTTGCATGTTTAGGAAGTTGAGTGGCAAAGGCATAAAAACCCCTGAAGTCTGTGTTTTTATTACCTCATGGCTAAAGGCAGAGCTGGACTGCAAATTCCTGAATGTCACCACAGCTACTTGCTTTCTGTGTGACTCAGACAAATTATTTTGTCTCTGGTTATCTCTTATGTGGATTAAGTAATAAATAGTATTCATGGAGTACAGCTGTTCCAAAGACAGCATTTTAGTAAAATGACAGTAATTTTAGTAAAGTCCCTGGTGTGTCTGTGTTTCGGAAGCTCCTCGTGGACAGCTCTTTTTTAAAATTTATTTTATTTATTTACATTAGTGTGTGTTTGTGTGAACACCCATGTACACATGTGTGTTCATGCATGTGAAGACCAGGAGAAAGCATCCAATCACTAGAGCTGGAGTTTTAGGTGGTTTTAACACCTTATGTGGGCACTCGGAACCAAAACATCTAACTTTTCATGCTGTGCATATCTTTGTATTGTCATCATTAATTATATCCCTAATCAAATTGAAAAATATCAGCAACAATAATATGCAACAAAACAAAGTAATTTATCTGGGTCCAAGGAAATATACACAGAAATTACTCATTTCTTTCCTGAAATGTATGCTAGACAATAAAATCTGAGTGTAAATCTTAAACACTGGAAACATTAAAAAGGCAATCTCTTAGTTGCTAATGTTCTCTGGGGTTAAGTTATATGTAAAGCTGAGCATGATAAATCTTTCTCAGGTCTTGCTGCAGCAATCTAATATGATTCTCATCAGCTCCTGGGTGATGGAGATACTGCTGACGCTGAACCACAATGTGAATGACAGTGTCCTATATGGGTGTGCTTGAACTCTCTGAGCTGTTAAAGATAAATCCATTAAACATGGCCCTAAGTGTAAAAACATAGGACATTATTCTCCCTTGGTTGGCTGGTCACAAACAAGATTCAAATTATTATCGGTGTGGACATAAGTGGGAGAAATGGTTGGCAGAGTGACATACCTATAACTCTAGCAGTGGAGAGAAAGATGCAGAAGGATGGCTGTGTGTTCAAGGCTAGCAAGGATTACATTGTGAGCTCCAATCCAGTATTAGCTGCATGGTAGAACTCTGTCTCAAAAGAGAGAGAGAGGTAGGGAGAGAGAGAGAGTTCAAGGTCAGCCTGGTCTACAAAGCAAGTCTAGAACAACCAAGGCTACACAGAGAAACCCTTTTTTAAAGAGAGAGACAGAGACAGAGAGACAGAGAGTCAGAGACAAAGACAGAGAAAGGGAAGAAGATATGTCTAAATAATCTTGAAGAAGGGGCAGAATTTTTTTTAAATGAGGGAAATTGGTGGTGAGCAAAAAGAATCACCTGGATTTGCTGGGAAAGAAGCCATTCATGAGGCTCTGAATGAAACCTGATGTTGCTTCCTTCATCCTTGGCCTTGAACTGACACAATGGAGCATGCTTACATTTAAGAAAGCACTTGAGCAAAGTTCAGAGCTGCACTGGCACAAGCCATTGCTGGTTAAGCTTTTAGAACGTTTCAGCTCTTTGTGTATTGATTGAAAGGAATGCCGCTGAAACTGTAACCAAAGGTACCTTTATGCTTGCAGAAAAGTGTCAAGGAAAGGTTCTGCAAGCAGCAGTAGTGGGAGCAGGTAGGAAAGGAAAGAGCGGACAGATTCAACCAGTCAGTGTGAGAGTTGGAAACAAAGTTCTCCCGGATTATGCAGGCACCAAAGTATCTCTTGCTGACAAGGAATATTTCTTCTTTAGAGATGGTGACATTCTTGGACAGTATGCGGACTGAAATCATTGTTGAAGCAGTGTCGCATGATGTTCTGAAAGATTTCATCATGTAAATAATTTCATTGCCTCCCTTTTATAATAAATAGATGATGCCTAAACTAACGACAGAAAAAAAAGTAAAATGAAAGCACTTGATAACTGATTAGCACACCAGCCATCACTAATAAAAGGAGTTCTCATAGCTGTGTTTCACATTTATGAAAAGATGATTTTTATTATTTAAGGGTTTAACTTTTATCATTTATATTTAGCTTTAATTTTAAACATAGGTTATTATATTGTCACTTTCAAATGTCAAGTAGAATGTTCCTGTCTCCTGACTTTCATGTAAAGACACTAGCAGATATAAAGAACCAGAGGCAAAGCAGGCATTTTCAGGACCCCCCCACCTAGCCATCCATCTCTTGCTCAGAGCTGTTACATTGTTTCTCTATAAAACCTCACTTGATTGCCTTTCAGAAAGAGAAAGAGGCAGAACCATCTTTTAAAATAATGTGTTTCACTATGTTGCCTGTGGCTCCCTATGTGTTCCACCTGTGTGCCTGATACCTACAGAAGCCAGAAGAGGGCACTGAATCTCCTGGAGCTGGAGTTACAGATGGCTGTGAGCTGGACCTGCACCCCGGTCTTCTGCAAAAGCAGTCCGCGCTCCCAATCACTGAACCATCTCTCCAGGCCCGCAAGAATCACTTACCCCATCTCATTTAAAGAACACTGACCACGCGCTAGACATGCAGCTGTCTCCAATATTTTCCTGTCTCCAGGTGTTCCAGTAGCGTTAATGTGTACATTTTTCTGTCCCTAGACTGTAACACAGCAATGGCAGCATGTTGACATTTTAACTTGTATTTCTTTTCTACCTACAACATACCTACAAACACTACCCACAAATACCTAAGCAACCCAGTATGGAATTTCAACATTTCAATGTCGGGGACCTCAACCCATGGGATGGTGCCATCCACCTTTGGGATTGGTCCTCCCATCTCATTTAACTGAGCCTGGGAGCTCTCTCACATATTTGCCCCTTTGGTGTTTCTAGATCCTGCCAAGTTGACAATAATTAATTAATTAAACACCCTCACAAAGAGTATGCAATACATTTTGAATTATGCCCTAGATCTGTCCCCCACCCTTCTCCATCTTGCCACATTCCCACAGAGGCACCCTGGGCATATGAATGCACTCAGGCAGCCCTGACTTCTGCCTCCAGGTAGGGTATCAGACAGCAGCAGCAGGTGGTGGAGTTTTAGAGGAGAGGCTGCATCCCTCCCTGCTGTGTGGCAAGCTCTCTACTACAGGTCAGAGCCCTCCTGCTCTATGGTCTGCCCTCACATCTGTAAATAATGACCACCCAAGGTTTTTTTAGCCTCTACCTTCCTTTTACTCACAGGGATGTGAGCATCTTTGAGTATGATGACAGTATTAACAGGAAAATCTCATCCTTGGTGGGTATGGAGTCCTCTGGCATTCTAATGAGTAGGGAGCAAGCATAAACAAACACCTTTGATAGAGGTGCAGGTTCGGTAGCCTGTGTACCTGTCTGCAGGTACACCTGTCTGCAGACAGATCTCACTATGTAGGCCTATGAATATAGAAAGAGGATAGATTGAAGCATCTGTGATGGCAAGCTGCACGTGTGGAATCACATACGGAATGATGAGGGATGGGCAGGGTGGGAAGTGCTAAGCAGGCACTATGCTACCAATCAGGATGAGGGCTGTCCAACAGTTAACCTTCACACCTTTGTTTTCAGTGCTGTTCAAAGAGGCCTGCCACACACAGGGACCACTGGGGCAGACTGAAAAGGAGGGGCAGGGCCTGGTTCTACCTCAGCTCTTTAGGCTGATGGAAGCCCTTCTACAGACATTAACCCAGCATGGACAACAGGGTACTTCCAATATTTAGAGATGTGGGAGGGAAACAGAGAGCTCAAAATAATTATTCTATTAACTAAAACATCAATTGAATTTCAGTTTCAATTCTTACAGAACTTATCACCTAAAAATAAGAATGAATAATAGACAAGTCTTGTATTAAATTCTTCAGGTGGAAGAAATTTTCAGCTTTCTTCTTCCTTAACATCTCTTGAGTAATTTTATTCTCTCTACTTAAAGTTGGACTTTTTCCTTACATTCATCCCCCTCCCCCCTTTCAGCTGAAGACACTTGTTTTCTTCTGTTTTGGTCAACTTGACCCATAAGGTTATACTAGCATGCATCTATATTTCCTTTTCTTCATCTTCAGTAACCTGTGTTGTTTGTTTGTTTTTAACTCTGACATGTTCCACATGGAAAGAAGGCTTTCATGATGCTCCTCAGTACTGTACCATCATCCCCTTTTACCCTCTGACACAGTCCACTCTTTTTTTTTTTTTTGAGACAGGGTCTCTCTTTATAGCTCTGGCCATCCTGGAACTCACGAAGTAGACCAGGCTGACCTCAGATGCACAGAGATCTAGTTGCCTCTGTCTCCCAAGCTCTGGTGTGTGCCACCTTGCCTGGCACATTCCACTTTTTGGAAAGAATGTTTCTGTGATGCTTCTTAATGCCATACCATCACCCCAGTCAAGAGAGGATTCATGGTGCCCCTCACGTGTTCATTTCTTCAAAGGTTACTGTGCCATGTCCCTCACACTGTTGAAAACCAGGAAATGAGGAGAGAAACACACTACATACCAAGCCAATGAGTGGTGACTCCTTTCAGGATAATTAGGTCATGAGGGTGAAGCTCCAGGCAGAATTGACACTGAGAAAATGGAGCCTCCACTGCAAAGGTTAGGGGCACAAAGGCTGCAAGCTGACTGGGAGCTTGCACACAATGAAGTGCACACATGCACACATGTATACACACACATATACACTGATGTGTCTGTCTCCTTTCATTTTAACCTTATTCTTCCACGTGCCCTACTGAAAGACTTACTTTTCTGTCCTTCTTGTCCTTTTACTGTGTTTCCATGGTAACTTAAGACAAAGATTAATCTGGTTTATAACATCTTGAAACTTGTCTTATTTTATATTGCCCGGGGGATGCATGTGGGAGCAGGGTGATGTATGTTCCTGGCTGGACTTTAAATGGACATTCTAGACAATGCTGTACAAGAACTGGAAAACCCTCCTTAATTCCAAAATTGATAATCTCCTGCCAACCTCACTCTCCCCCACTTTGCACAAAATGAGAATTTATGTTACTAGAGAGAAAAAGAGAAAAACCTTTAAAGGGAAAAATAATCAGTCTAAACTTGATCTTCGCAGTGTAAGACACGCACTCATTCTCCCCTTCTGATACTGTATTTTCTTATCATATTAGCCTATGGAATCTGAAAGGGCCAAGTTACTTCAATATCTTGGGAATTTTAACATTCCCATGCTGTCTTTCTGCTAGATTCAATATACTCTTAAAGCACATTGATGTTATCTTTTTACCAAGGGAAAGGGGAGTTCAATGAGTCCAAGGTAAAGAAATATTGTTGGAAAATGCAAATGTCCAGGGTTCCAACAGGGAAAGAGATGATCTGAGATAGCATGACCCTTGGGTTCAGCTTACCGGGGAAGGTGGAGCCTCAGAGAGACTGTCCTGAAACCGTCTATGACCTTGTTAACCTCTTAGCTTCTGTTCCTTACTCAAATCATGATACTAAAATATGTTCTGTGAGGGTGTTCAATGATCATCGACCTCTTAGTCGGAATGCCCAATGGTCATCCAACAATCCTTCTACTGTCCAGAAGGAAGGGCCATTGTAATTTGAGTGTCTGTCATGAAACAGTAACACCACTTACTTCTTATGAGCAATTAATGTTATCATTCAAATGTCAGTCATCCATTGTCCATTGCTCAGCAGCATTTAATGCTCAGGCTCCTACACTTATTACTCTTTCTGTGCAGTCAGTAGTGTGGCCCTATTGTCTTTTTATCTCTGCAAACCATACTTGGCCACCTCTGTCATTAATTTTATGCTGTATCACTCCCCATCAACATAAGGCTACATTTTCTCCTCTCTGATTCTCACTATCAGTGGTCAACTGTCACTTCTATAAGTCCTGAACTGACTTTGTCACTTTCTAAAAACCAAATGTATATTTTAAGCTCAACACTGATGATGTTGGTATTTTATCCAGATACCTCAACTAACACCTTGACCACTCATGATCAAACTTCTTAAGGCTCCATCCTAATCAAAGGCAACAGCATCCTCATGAAATAATACCTTGGCTTAAAGGTGATATTCTTATTCTTCGCTTTGCAGTGGCCCCTTTCATGTAACAGGACTCACTTCATTTGATCTTTCTCTGGGATAAAACAGAGACTTCAGTTTGATTGGAAGATGTGTAACCCCCTCCCCTCCTGACTTCTCTTACAATGCTGCTGTTGACTCCGCCCCTTCAGGTGGATAATCCCACCATCAGTTTCCTGATAACACTTTCAGTGGGTGCAATTCTTTCCCCTCCCCTTGTGGAAGCATCTATCAACTTTGACCGAAACTAGCTTTGAGTAACGTGTGATTAAATATGAATTCATATCTTCATCTCAAGGCTCACGTGAGTGCCTGCATGTCCAATTGTTTTACGGGACCAACAGTCTCCTAGTTTCTCTAAAGCATGAACCAATTTCTTTTGAATTCGACCCCTTGCTCTACCTGAGTATCTAATTATTTAGCTAAACTTTATGGTTTTTCTCTCTGTGGATTACTGCTCTGAATTCTGCCATGTCGGTCTTATATTCTACTGGAACCAGTATTTACTTTGTGATAACAGTGGCCAATATTTGTTGTGTTATTTTCCTAAGCATGAACACACATGGTTTCTCACATTTTAGCTACTTACAAGACAATCGGTGGCTTAGAGAAATAAAAAAATAAAGACCTACATCTTGCTTTTTCTGTACTCCTCACTTGTGAAATAGCAGCTAACAAAAAGCTATTACTCAGTTATTTAAAGGGGCAGCCAATTGGTTTAAGTACATTGGGCATTGTTTGCACAGAAGACAGCTTCCCTAGCTAATTAAGTTGACAGTAATTTAATGTAGAAAATTAAATTGAATTAAAACATATCTAAAGGGTCTTCTCTTGATATTGCCATAAACATCTCACAAAACAACATGGTTACATCAGCGCCTGGTAGGCAGGTGACTCCATTAGGAAGACACTAGTGGAAGCAGGAGCCCAAAGGCAAACCACCTGATGCAGGCCCCATGGATCACAATGCCCTCAGTACCCTGGCTATGCGTACATCTGTGTCATGCTTACTAAATGCTTGAAGAGATCTAATGTCTTATATCACATCTCTTGACATCCATAAATACACTGGATTCTCTTTTTCAGTGGTGGGGATGGAGAAAGTCTAGCACTTTACACATCCTAGGCAAACACTCCTCCACTGAGCTGCCATCCCAGACCAAGATGGTGGGCCTTAGTGCTGTCATAGAAAACCAGACATCAGCCAAAGTGTATCCTTAAACAGCTTTTTTGTTCCAAGCTTCACAGAAATGAGTCTGAAGGTTGAGATCAAAGTTGTAGTGGAGCTATCTAACTACAAAAAAATCTGAGAAAGTTAGTTCTGTCTGTGTGGACCAGGCTGGCCTCAAACTCACAGGCAGCTGTCTGCCTCTGCCTCTCCAGTACTGGGATTAGGAACCTGCACCACTACAATCAGCAATAATGATATTCTTGGTGAAAGCCAATCAATTCACTATGGCCGCACACACACACAGACATTATGAAGGGCAAATAATAGTTTTGGTGACTGAAAAAAAAACAGTCTTAATATTGAAAAATGGTAAAATAGTGAATGTTGAAAAAAATAAGTCAGTATTGGGAAATGGTAAAGTGATAAATGTAAAGAAGACAGACAGAAAACTCTAATTTTATTGGAAACATTTTTTTCCATCTCAAAACTGTTAGCAAACTTTGACATTAAAAACTCTTAAAAACATTTGTTATTTTTAAAGACCTTAGATATCTGGAGATTTTTGATTGAGATAAGAAAAAAGTGGCCATTTCCAGTCCAGTTATATCATACTTTAAAATGTCACTTTAAAAAGTTCCAGTTTTCATTTCATCTGATTCTCCAGGTATAAGTCAAAGCAATCGTGATAAATGGTTCTGAAGACTTTTTTTTACATGCAATCAGATTCACAGCCCAAATGTCCGACTTTGCAAAGTGCTTCTAAATACAGAGGAACATTAAATTATCTAAACAGTATTACATAATTTAGTAGCATGTAATGAATACAAAATATATATTGAAATTTTTATGGAGAAAAGTGTTGCCTGAAGGAGAGGGAGAATCAAAGGTTGAAAACAGAATTGTTAGCCAGGCTTGGTGTAGCGAAGCTTTCATTCAGCAAGCATGGGTGCACTGGCAAGGGATCACATATAAAGACTTCTAGGAGTGCAGACACAGCCCGGATCACCATATGGTATAGCTGGAATACAGACATGCCATTAGCATACACCTTTATTCCCAAACAATGAAGGTAAGGTAAGTTTGTAGCAGGAAGCAGCAATGTCTGGAAGCGATGTGAGCAACAAAGGGACAAATCAGAGAAAGATCTGACAGAATGAGTCAGAGATAGGATATGCCCAACTCTAAGGAGAACAGACAGGAAAGAGGCTACTTAAGAACAGTACAGTCCCTGGGTGATTAGATGTGCTGGGATGAGTTGGTAGGGGTAGGGCTCCCCTTTTCTGAGGAGTACAGGAAGGATAGTGGGAGAAGAGGGGGGGGCTACAGTTGAGATACAAAGTGAATTAATTAATTAATTAATTAATTAATTAATTAAAAGAACAGTGCAGGGAGAGGTGGAATTGAGTTTGGTCATGTTCAGCTGAGCACAGTTGAGTTTAGTTGAATTCATTTCGTGTAGTCATTGCAGTTCTATTTGTGGAACTCAGAGGCAGTTTTTTTTTTTTCAAGCAGAGCAATTCAGTGAGAATACAAGAGAAACCAATTTGAATCAGTCAGCTTTGAGAGCAGTTTTGAGCCAGGACAGCTGAGTTGAACCAGCCAGCCAGAGTTCAGAAAGAACTAGAAAGACTGAGCTTATTCAGCAGTAAGTTTCAGAGGCCGAATACATTCTAGGTCTTGGTTAGCAGATGGAGGCTGGAAGCTAAAGCCTTAAAGCTCCAGTCTTACAGAAGATTAGGTTGTGCAGAGGCTAGAAGCTTCCAGGCTAGGCCTAGGGATAGTTAGATAGAAATGCTCTGGGCTCAGCCAAGCCATATATTTGCACAGCTTGGGTACGGCTCTCAGCTCATTCCCTCGTCAGAGGAAGTAAAAACATTTAAAGCTTGCAGTGTGTACTTCAAGTTCCTGTACTTGGGAGGTTGAGGCAGGAGGGTTAGAAGCTCATGCCCATTATTGGGTTCACAGTGAGCTCCAAGCCAGCCTGGGCTACATGAGATTCTGTCTCAAAAGTACATAAATTAATATATTAATAAAAATAAAAATAAAATAACTTGTAAGAATGGAGTTCAGAAGGTCCATCACAACAGAAACCAGCATCCTAATATTTGAGTTGACAGCATTTACCCACTGCAAATATCTCTTCATACTGATATGAACAACAACAACAAAACAAGGCAATGTTGAGGCAGCTAGCGTGAATGGATATCTGCGGATGATTAGGTTCCCTTCGTTCTGCACAACATCATGAAAAGTCTGGTATACCATTAAAATGGGAGGAGACGCCTGATCATTTCTTAGCTCTGTCGCAGCTATGTAGGGCAAGGCTGAGCAAAGTAGGTAGGGGAGAAAAAGCTATACTGTGAGTTTCCTCAGGTGACTGTAGCCCATCAACATTGCCAAGCCTGCCTCGATTCTCCAGCGTAGAGAACTATCACGGACACTTGGCACCCCTGTCGTCTAAAATTCACAGTGGAAACTCTTAGCTCCTGGTGCCTAACACTGACCTTACAGCTAGAGAAAAGGTTTTGTAGAGGTGATTAATTCAAAGGAGGGCTTCAGGAAGGTCCCTAATCTACTCTGTTTAGCAGTCTTGAACAAAGAATGCCCTAGGAAACCTGGTGACTCACTGGGAGAGCCATGCGCAAAGGAAAGACCATCTGACGGTGTATTGAGAAAGTTATTATCTATGTCAGTTCAGGATGCCATAACAGGTGGGTGGGATGAGCAACAGGGACCTGTCTTGCAGCTCTGGGGGATGCGATTAAGTCAGTGGGGAAACTTGGGCTCTAGTGAGGCCTTTCTCTTGGTTTGTCGATGTCCATCTTCTCACCATGTCCCTGTATCACTGAAAGGGATTGTTGACAATCTCATGTCTTCCAAGCAGTACAGTAACCTTACTCAAGAGATCCCTACCCTCATTACCTGGTTACCTCTCAAAGGCCACACCTCTGAAAGTGTCTGATGCCAGACACTGTGAACAATTAATTAGCTAGAGAACCCTTTCCATAATGGTCTCCCTACCAGCTCAGTTAACTTTACCTCTAAGGATCACAGTGAGGGTCTTCCCTTCAATGTATGAATTTTTAGGGATATGGATATTTGGTCTGCATCAGAGGTCATCTGCCAGCCAAGAAGAGAAGCCTGAGAGGAATCTAAAGCTGCCACTGTCTTGATGTTAGACTTTCAGCCTCCCAAATAGTGAGAAAATAGATTTTCATAATTTAATCCATGTACTCTATAGTATTTTGTTGCAGAAGTCCTCGGCAACTAACATAAGGAAATAGAAAGAATGAAATTTAAACTAATGATATTAATGTCTCTCTGAATTCAACAAGTGATTCTTAGCATACAGAGGATATTTTGTTGCTGCCTTTCTCACATAACATGTGATTCCCTTTGGAGATTGTCTTAGGAGAAGGAAGTTATACTGCTATTAGTGCAGAGACTAGAAAAGCTTCTAAGCGTCATGCAATGAGTAAATTAGACTCATTGCTGCATACAGTCAGAACTCTACTAGCAATGAGGAGTTATCCCAATGATAGTAGCTGAGGTTGAGAGCCCTCAGAAAATAGGAAACCATTGCCTGACAAGGCTCTGATTTGGGAGTAAGGAAAGTTGAGCTGCTTCTTCTTTTCTTTTTCTTCATTTATTTATTTGTTCATTTTTATGTCCCAATCACAACCCTACTCCCTTCTCTCCTCTTAGTCCCACCCTCCCACCCCCTTCTCCCATCCCCCATGTGCTCCACTCAGGTACCAAGCCACCCTGTCACATCAAGTCACATCAGGATTAAGTGCCTCCTCTTTCACTGAATAAAGACACACAGCCTTGCAACTGAAATGGGATCCAGAGGGAAGCAACAAAGCCCAAGTCAGAGACAGCCCCTGCTCTAACTGTTAGGGGACCCATTTGAGGAGCAAGCATCCCATCACCTTCATAAATCTACGGGGCCTAGGAGCAGTCCATGCATGTTCTTTGGTTATGAGCCCTCATGTGTCCAGGTTAGTTGGCTTTGTAGGTCTTCTTGTGTAGTCCTCCTTTTTCCACAAGATTCCCTGAGTTCTGGCTAATGTTTGGCTGGGTCTCTGCATCCATTATCTAAGTTTTTTCTTACTAGTTGAGCATACAAAGTCATTTCTGAAGAGTTAATTGTCTGGTGTCATACACTTCAGGCACTTAGTTGATGAATGCTCTCTCTAATCATCTCTCCACCAGGCCTGTTTGAACTCCCTGTGATGAGTACCCTATACTAGGGCCTGTCTGCCTCATAATGAACAAAATGGAGATTTATTTCCTTCTACTTCTTATCTCATGAAACAGAGAGTAAAAACAAACCACAGGTGGGCTGCTCTTTGAGATGAAGGACAGAGCAGGAGAGATAGCTCAGTGGGTAAAGAATTTACTGTGTAGCAATGGGGATTTGAGGGTGGGTCTCCAATACCCACATAAAAGCCAGTTATGCCTCAATATCTGTACCCCCATGTTAGGAGGCAGAAACAGGTAGATCCTGGGACTTAGCTGACTAGACAGTCTAGTTGCAAGCATGAACAAACACAAAATGAGTAAAGATGAAAGTTAGTACTTTCACTCTGATTTTTCCCATCTTATTCAAATACCATAAAGCAATTATTATAAAACTTGGTGAATGACCTTAAAATATATTCGTATATAAATATACAAATATTTTATTACATATTTGTATGTAATAAAATCACAAAGCAAGCAGAGTAATGAAAACATATTTGAGTAAAATTTGGTATATTTTAAAAATCAAGTTAGTGTTAATTCAAATTATGTTGGTTTATTATTAGTTTTTTTTTAAATATATAGGTATGCATGTGTTTGTGGGTCTGTGTATATGTGTGTGGTGCCCCCAGAGGCTACAAGAGAGTGCTGGGAGTTAGAGGTATATGCTGTCCTAGCTGGGGTTTCTATTGCTTCTTGTAAAACACCATGATAGAAAGAAACTTGAGGAGGAAAGGGTTTATTTTGGCTGACAGCTTATAGTTCATTATCCGGGGAAGTCGGGCAGGAACTCAAGGCAGGAACAAAGCCTACCAGGAAGGAGTGCTGCCTCCTGCATCCCTCCCTTCAGCTTGTTCAGTCTGCTTTCTTATAGCAATAGGGCCGCCAGGCCACTCCTGTGGGATGGGTTCTCACCTCCATAACCAATCAAGATAATGCCTGCACACTTGCCTGTGGGCCAGTCTTACCAAGGCATTTTCTGGCTTGTGATTCTGTCTTCTCAAATAATTCCAGATTGTGTCAAGTTGACATGAAACCAGTCACAGGCATTTTGAGCAGCCCAAAATGTGTTCTGGGAACTTAGCTGTAGTCCTCTGGTAGAATAGTACCTGCTCTTAATCCCTGAGCCATTTCTTCAGCTCTTAAATTAAATTTTTGTAAGATACCTATTATAATCCTCAAGGCAGTTATGAGGAAAATAGCACAAAACTAATAAAGACAAATTAGTGAAAAAGAATTAATAAAAGAAAATGAAATCAAATGGTACAGCAGAAAATGTGGATTTAAATGGAGACAAAAATGGATAGCTAGTAAAACAAAACTAATTACAATAAATTGAAGAACAAGTAGAAAATTGATGCCAGATATAAATACTAATATAGAATTAATGTAAACATATCCAGCATTCCAATCAACAAGCACAAAGTGGCATAAGAAAACATACAAAACAAAATATCATCAAATATATAGGCTATGTAATAGTTATATCTTAGATTTAAAGATATGAGTTAAAATAAATATAACATTAAAAAATGTTATTCTTCCCTATAGACCAAATGTTAAATCATAAAAAAGAACATATGCTAAGCCATATAAAATTACTCAGCAATTTACACATTTTTCAAAGCATATAATCTATTACATTCTAATTTCACTCATTGATGGAGTAAAATTGGAAATAAATCATAGAATTAACATCTGATTTTTTCATTATGTGAAAATTAATATTCCTAAATAATTATTAGATTGAAGAAAATTTCACAAGGGAGATAGAAAATACTTTGGGTTGTGTGAATTTGAAAGACTTCATGCCAAAAAATATGCAAGACAAAACAATGTTTAAAAGAATCATAGCTATGAATACATGCACTTAAAATGCAAAAATAGAAGCTAGAGAAATGTCTCAGTGGTTAATAGCATTTGCTGCTCCTGCAAAGGATCTGAGTTTGGTTCCTAAAATCCTAATTAGACTAGTAATCCTAGTTCCAGGATATCCAGTGGCTTCTTCTGGCATCCATGGGTACTGCACACAAAAGAAACATATTCCACATGTACACATAAACATAAGTGTTTTTAAAGGAAAAGGATCTTAAATAATTATAAACATTGCTACTCTAATAATCCATATAAGCAGAATAAAACAATCTCAAATAGGGACCTGGGGATATGGTTCAGTGCTCAAAGTCCTCACCAGAGCATACCTTCCCTAAACCCATGCAAATGCTCCAAGTGGGCAAGGTACCCTCCCAAGGCAGAGAAATGGGGACCCCAGAGCAAGAAAACTAGGAAAACTAGCCATGTCTGTGAGCTCTGGATCTGAATGAGTCAAATAAAGTGAAAGAACATTAAAAGGCTGTTTCTGACATCAGCTTTGTGCCTTCACATGTTCACGCACCCACACATACATACATGCTCACATACCAGAGCCCACACACATGAGTCCACACACATGAGCTTCCCTATACTAGTCCACAAACATAAACACACAAGTGTTTGACTCCACTAGCTTTCATTTATGAGCCTCCCCTTCTCATACTCTGTGTGATAAAAGAAGTACAAGAAAATACGCACAAAAAAAGAGGCAGGGTCATCTGGTTCGAATTGGACAAAAGAGGCCCCGAAAGGTACACCCACCGCTGACAAACTTATAAAGTCAAAACAAAAGTAATTCCAGTGCAGAAACAGCTGCTTGCTGGGTGAACCCACTTCCCTCCCAACTCTGCCTGGCAGCGCTTGTACCCTGATTATTCCATCTGGAGATAATTGTGTGACATCATCCATAAAATTAAATCATAATCAACCCAACTAGCAAACAGGCCAGCAGGCTGCTTTGCAGCCACACACAGGGTGAGGGAGATGATTCATCTCAATGGGAGATGAGGGAGGGAAATGAAATGCAGATGACGCACAGAGGGTGACCCTCAGCGTGTACACAGGCTTGCAGCTGGCAGCATGCCTGAGCCCGTGCCCAGGAGTGTCAGGACTTCTGGCACATTACCTGCATTGCCCATGGGTGATGAGGAGAGGTGTTCCACTCAGGATCTGAGGTTGCCCTGTAGGGACTGCTAGTATGAGCTGTTGATGTCCAAAAGTGAAAGTCCCTGTTCCCTTTTATGATGAATTAGCCATTATGGAAAATCACAAAGTAGTGAAAGCCATGTATAATAGCGTTTGGACAAAGCTCAGCTTATTCATGGGAGATAAGAATATAGCACAAAATCTGCCAGCTCAGTGGGCTGTGATGAGTGTGTGTATTTCCAAGAGGAGTCTAAAATTGTAAGACAGTGTGGTGTGGTTCTAAAAGTCATTAAGACGAAACCCAGTCCTAAGAAAGAGTAGTTGGCAATGGGACTCAGTTCATAGCATGTATGATGAATCTGCACATATTTTGATTATGGTGGTGTAGTATTAAAGTAACTGTTATTTATCTGATGTCACTGTCATCTCAGGGGCCTACTGCCTCTGTCTGCTTACCTGGGCCTCATGCTGGAAGCTTCCAGCCTCCATACAATCTCACCTAGGCCTAAGAATGTTTTCAGCCTCTGAGACTTACTGGTGAATAAGCTCACCCTTTCTTGTTCTTTCTGAGCTCTGGGCTGGCTTGGTTTAACTCGTCTGTTCTGGTTCAAAATTCCCCTCCACACTGACTGATTCTGTCTGACTTCTCTCTCAGCCTCTGACTGAATTGCTCCTCTTGGCCTCATTCTAACTTTGGCAATATATTCTCATCTTCTGGCTTCTTCTCATTATCTGGCTCATTCTCTCTTTTCCTGTGTCTAGCTTGTTCTTTCTCTGCAGGCTCTTTCTATACAACCGTCCCAGTAAAACGGCCTTCACACTCTCTCCCTCCCTGCATCCCTTGCCTTTTAAGTCACCTTTCCTTCCTCTCTCTTCTCCTGAGAGTGGGGCACATCCTCTTCTGTCAAATCTTTCTCTGATTCATCACTTTTTCTGCCTTTTAATTAGATGGTGCTTCTTCATACAAACTGTCTTTACCTTCATTGGTTGGGATTAAAGGTGTGTGCTAAGAGCATTTCGGTATTCCAGCCAGATCACACAGACCTAGAAGGTCTTTGGATGTGACCTATTTCCAGAACAGCCATGGTCTGTATTAAAATTTCTCTACAGTGTAGGCTATAAGCCCAGTACCCAGGAAGTGGAGGTAGGAGGATCTGAAGTTCAAGGTCTCTCTCTCTCTCTCCTCGTGCATACATATCTGAAGAACTCTGCGATAATGTGTGCATCCATGTTTGTTGTGGGCTCATACTGTTCTCAATAGCTCAGAAACATGGTATATATTCACAGAGGACTTTTCCAGACACCAAGAAAAATTAAGTCATGCTATTTCCAGGAAAATGACTGCAAGTAGAGATTATTTATGGTAAGAGAAATAATACTCAGAAAGATAAATGCTGCATTTACTCTAATATTCGGAATCTAGATTTAAGTGTGTTGTGGGTGGGTAGGGAAGACGGAGGAAGAGCTCTTAAGAGGGAGGTAATGGGATGCATGTGCCATGTAAGCATGGGAAAAGCTATTTGAAGAGAGAAATGGCACCAGGAAGAGGAAAGCAGATGGGACAGGGAGGGTAGTGGAGGGGGAAGATGAATAAGAACAAGGTCTAATGACTCACATATGGAAAATGCCACAATGAAAGCCACCACTTTGTTTACTAACTTTAAAATTAATTAAGTACAAAAGAAAGAAAGATCCAGAAATAGAATAGACCAAGACAGATGTGTGGTTTGGTCCTGTTGATTGCTCCACGTGCTTTTGCTTTGGCTGTACAGATGAAGGGCTTCTAAAGCCCAAGGTCATCCCAGACTCTCATGGCCAGAGAGCACAGATTTGGGTTGAATCATTTGAGACACTTGGCCTTAATGACTGGAGATTTCCATGGAGACCCCAGCAAACGCAAAGTGCAGCTGTATGCCGAGTTTCTGAATTTTCCAAGCAGCAAAAGTACCAGATGTTAGGACGCTTGTGGCTCTGGAGCGTCTGAAGTGAGAAGGTCGCTGCCCATCTGTGAGGATGCAAGTGAAAACCAGTGAAGAACAGACGAAAAACACTTTCTCATTCTCCTCTGAATAATATCAGGAGCAGTAGCACATGAAAAAGACATTTTTAAAGTGTGTTCTTTTGTTTTATTATTTATATTGAGTATGCATAATACATGTATTGACCCACATTGTGTTTATAAATCTACAGACCTAGTTAGTTGTGAAAAATCCTAAAATGTGAGTCAATCAGAAAAAAGAGTAATTTTTCATAGAAATCAAAACTGTTTGCCTGACTTATTTTCTTCTGTTCATCTCCTGCCCCTAGAAATATTTGTTGTCTATGCCTAGGTTGATAAGAGCCATGCAGACCAAGTATATAATGACAAAAAACCTTGACATTCTGTTTTTGCTATTCTTAATTACATTATCTTGGGATCTTTCTGATATAATCCTCAAAAACTCAGAGGACTATGCAAAAAACAAGGAATTCATTATAAAAAAATAAGTTCACAGAAAGGTCTAATGAGGACAGCCATATTTAGGGTCATATGATGCTCTAGACAGCTGGATCTAGTAGAGGTCTGCCTCAGACATTGTCTCCATGCTCCATTCTGTTGCTTTCTCTTCTGTCTCTCCCTCTTCTCGCTCCATCTGCCTTGATTAGTTTGTACTTTGGTTCTAATTTTGCCTTTTGATTATATTCTGAAGGCCAGAGAGATGGCTCAGTGGTTAAGAGCAGTAGCTGTTCCCAGTACCCTTGTCAGGTGTCTCATAACCACATGTAACTCCAGTCCCAGGGATCCTAGGCTCTCTTCTAGCTTCCATAGGCATTCACACACACACACACACACACACACACACACACACACATGCGCGCACACACACACACACAGAGAGAGAGAGAGAGAGACAGACAGACAGACAGACAGACAGACAGACAGACAAAGACAGAGACAGAGACAGAGACAGAGAGACAGACAGAAAGAGGAGCCTTTGTTTTCCTTCTAAGCCAAGTGGGAACAGGCATGTGCTTTCTTTGAGACCTGTTATATCCCAGAACATGAGGCTATTTCTCAGTGATTTCTGCTGACTTGGAATTCCACTGTCTGTGGTGCATATCAAGAAAATAGGAGAAAAATCAGGCACATCTTCCTGATTGAAGCCAGAGTATTATGTGTTTGGCCCATGACAGCAAGCTATAAAGCATTGCAGAGAATAAAACAACACAAGGAGGCTTCTGTTTTATAAAGATTCCTCTGATAGTGTTATGGAGTATCGCTTGAAATTTGAAGGATAAAGAACCTGCCCCCAGAATCAAAGAAGTAAGACCTACAAAATACGCCAACAAAACTCAACCAGGCAGTGCTGAAGCTCTGTACTCGGTCAACATATATTCTATGGGAATAATCAAAAGAACCAATGGTCAAGACATAGGATGTTGTTATCAGTTAATATATGTTATTTTAGGATTGCATTTCTTTTATCATTGTAGAGATAGTTACAAACTTGTTTTATTTTATTTTTTTCCTTTAAGACAGGGACTCACTTTGTAGCTTAAGCTAGTGGAACTCATGATCTTCCTGCCTTAGGCTGCCTGGTACTGATTAGAACCAGTATCATGCTGCCAGAACCCTGAGAGGCAGTGGCCCTCTGTCTGCTTCCTGCTCTGCTTAGATGTTAGCAGCTCCTCCCACAGCTATGGCTGGAAGCCACACCTGCCACCATTCTGCCCCTGCTGTGGTGGACTCCATCCCTTGAACTGGAGGACCAAACCAACTTATCCCAAGTTTATTAGGTATTTTGTCCCAGCTGTGAGGCAAGCAGCTAACACACTCCCCACAGGAGTAGTAGAAGAGCTCAGGTCATTCACTCCCAAATACGTGCTTGCTGTTTTGAATTAAAGCACTTGAAGAATAGCAGTTGTGATAGGGGTGCTCAGCCCCTGGCCTTCCTTTTCCTTTCTGCAAACAGGAGATTTAAAAAAAAATCCCCACGTGGAAAGTCCTTTCCTGCACCACAAAGGAAGGCATTTCATTTCTTATCACACTACAGATGAGCCAAACCCTGCAGGAATCTGATCAAACAAATCTTGTCAGCTAACCTTTATCTACCTAATCCCTTTCCATAATCAATTACCTTATCCTTTATCCCACATCACCTTATCTTGTCATATTGCCACAATACAAAACACGTTCTCCAAACTAGCATAAAAGCTCTTAAGCCCCAACTCTTTCTTTGGGCCTTAATTTGTCTCCCAAGGCTCTCTGGCACATGTATTACAAAATGAGGGGGTTGGGAAGGCAGCTCAGTTGGTAACGTGTTTGTTGAGAACCTGAGTTCAGTTCCTGGTACCCATTCAAAAACTCAGCACATGCTTATAATCTCACTGTTAGGAGGCAGAAATAGGTACTACCTGGTGGGCTCCCCAGCCTGCCAGCTTAGCTTATAGATCTCCACATACCAGCTAGAGATCCTGTCTCAAAAAAACAAGATAGAGTGAAAGGCTGTCTCTTCTTGAATAGAAGATGCTAAAAAGGCAACTAAAAGCAATTGTTGGGTCTGAACGGAGTCTTCCTGTCGTAGAGGGGATACTGGCAATAGTTGAATGTGATCTCAGAGATGTGAAAGTACTGAGCATTTTGATGGCCCACAGCAATTGTATAGAGCATCTCCTCCTGTGCACACTAGCTTCTTGGGGAGTCAGTGTGAAAAGGAGGGAGGCAAGATCCTCTGTTGACATCTTAACCCACATGTTCAGAGTAAGGCATGCTGCCTGATGTCTTTGCAAGTTTTCTGTGGAGATTTCTGAGAACAAAAGTGTTGGCAGCACACCTCCTCATCAGAGCATTTTAAATATAGTAACACCCTGGCTTCAATGCCTGGGGAGGGAGGAAAAGGAGAAGAGATGGCAAATTTCTGTTCCTTCAGTTGAAAGAAGCAGATTCTGATGGAGAGGTCCATCTACGTACTACTTTTTCTTTCAACGGCAAAATTTATACTTGATACCCTTGGCTTTTCTCTGTCTTCCCCACTGGCTGTAACTCCTCTATGTCCCCCTTTCTTCTGTTCTGGACAAGATTCTATCACCTTCCTGATATGCAGTTTATTGGTCTGTTTCCTTCAGAAGTGACTCTAACATTGCCACATCTCTCCATTGTGAGAGAAGCTTGGATGCACTCAAGCCTGCATTATAGCATTTAGCTGTTTTGCATAAAATGCAAATATTTGGAAGGCAAAGGATAGCAGCAACATTCTTAAAGGTAGAATTTGATTTTTTTTCAAATATAAGCATTCTGAAAGTTTATTTTTTACCTTTCAATTACCAATGCTTTCAGTAATTGGGGATACCAAATACAGGTACTCAATAAAAGTTTGTTGGATAAATGAACCAAAGATCGAAATCTCTTGGCTTTTATGAATGACAGCTCCTGTAATATTGGCAGACTGTCCTTAATCTAAGTTCCATTTTGAAAACTTTATCATCTGTGATTTTGGGACTTCCAGGTAAGATTCATATTATCTGACCTGACATTAAGAACCTCGTTCATCTCAGTTAGCTCTGAGGCCCTTAGCTGAGACTGACAATCTGAAGAACATAGTTCAAAAACTCAACACAATCTTGAATTGCTTTGACAAAGCCTAATTTATAGCCCCATTTACCCCCAATCACTAGGTATATTTATGAATAAGTCATTTAAAATATTTTACGAATTACATAGTGCTCCAGCTCTTTCACCATCTGCAGCAAGCTTGCTTGTCTTTGCGAGATTTGGGTTTTTTCCCCCAACTATAATATATGGAATGACTGTGACCATGGACTCACAGCAGGGGTGGTTGCCTACACTGGGCCTGCATAAGACTATCAACAGTCACTCATTAATGGAGGACAGGCTCATTGGGCCCTGCCCCTTCCTGCTGGAGTATTGGCTATTGAAGGATCCTGATGGCCATTGTATGTACAATTCATTGTATGTCCACTGGTGACCCCATTGGTCTCTAATATATATTTCAAAGCCCATGGTCACTTATACAATTCTGGTTAGGTTCACTGGGCCACAAAATAAAACAAAAAAGTTGGAAGGGGGAATTGTAGGGAGGAAGAGGGACAAGAGGGATGGAAAAGGGACAAAGAATAGTAGCAAGAATACATTATATACATAGGTGAAATTGGTCAAAGGAAATTTTAATTTAAAATATGTTAGGTTTTCCCAATATGATCAAAATGGGATTTAGAACCATGTTACTTCACCAAAAATATTATTCTGAGGAATAATCTCACTTAAAAATACAGAAAATGGGGCCGGCGAGTTGGTACAGCATGACAACCTGGATTCCGTCCCTGTGAGCTGGGGAAGAAAACCATCCTGTGGCCTCGACACAGCCATCACTCCAAACACTCTGCTTGCTGCTTGTGTCACTCTTGGGAAGTTGTGAAAACTTGAGGATGCATCACCTGCTATGGTAGTTAGAATGAGAATGGCCCCCATAGGCTTATGGATTTGAATAGTAGGACACCAGGGAGTTAGCACTATTTGAAAGGATCAAAAGATATGGCCCTGTTGGAGGAACTATGTTGCTGCTGTAGGCTTTCAGGTTTCAGAGACCCCATCCCAAGCCCAGAGCCCCTCTCTTTGTGCTGCTTGTGAATCCAGGTGTAGAGCTCTCAGCTACTTCTCCAGCACCATGTCTGCCTGGGTGCTGCCATGTTCCCCACCATGATGATAAAGGAATAAACCTCTGAAACTCTAAGCCAGGCTCAATTAAATGGTTTTCTTTATAAGAGTGGCCTGAACAGCAATAGACACCAGCTGGAAGAAGTAGGCATTGGAGGTAGATCTTCAGAAGAATCTTGTCCCCAGCCCATTTCTGTCTCTCCTTCTTCTCCATCAGATGCCAGCTGCTCTTTCATTTCATCCCCACTATGATGGGTTTTCCCTGGAGCATTTGGAAGTCAAAGTCTTGAGTACGAAGAAATTTGGAAGGTGGTCCAGGGAAGCACAAACTCTGGAGTAGACACAAGTGTATTAGGAAGCCTGATTTCTGCAAATTTATGAGAATTCTGTCACTGTGGGCAGCTGGAATTTAGTCCTAATGGAGACAGTTGGAAGAATGAGAGACCTGGTTCTGGCATATCCCCGCCGTGTTACCAAAACCACCATGTTACCTGACTAGCCAGTTGTACCCACCACAAACCCTTCATAGTTATGAACACAGAGACTTCAACCTAAATTCTCTTCTCTTGAATATAGGGGAGATAGTGGGCAACCTCAAAGCTTGAGTCACAAAGAGCAAGGCAGTTTCTTCCAGTTTCTTCTGGAATGTTCACTCACAGAATACAGCCTCAATGTTGTAAGGAAGCCCAACCCACATGAGGGTGACACATGATGATTGTTCACTTGTGAGATCTGGCTGAGGATCCATCTGGAGCCAGCTGGAAATTGAATGAGCAGGACCATGATCATCCCTCCCCCCCCCCATTTATCATGTCATCTTGCGCTTTTGAAGCTTCACAGACCAGACCTAAACACCACAGAGCCAAGACAGGCTGTCTTCACTCTATTCTTTCCCAATTTCTTAGTCCAAGAATCTATGAGCTCCTTGGCAAAACAGGTGTTGTGAGGTTTTAAGTGTGGTGTGGCTTGTTGTGCATCTGTAGACAAATAGGCTCAGAGGTATTTTTCCCCCAGCAACCAGCCCTTGCTGCTTGCAAAGCAGTAAATCCCCAGAACATTCATATTGCCCTAAAGAGTCAAATAAGCCCTTGTGCATTCAGAATTAGAAACATTTAGTACTTCAAATGGGACCCTGTCCCTGTAGAGCTGCCTTAGAGTGATTTCAGATGAAGTAGACTCGTGACCAGGGAACAGAGCAATTCTGTATCTGTCACCGACAGTCCAGCTGGCCACTTTACAGAGTAGAAGAACAATACATAATCTGGGAGTCTGGTTGTGCTAATCTCAATGATGGAGTCAGCTTGGGCTGCTATGACCAGTAACAAGGAACTTTACCCCAGACCTCAAAGGTATGAGAAGGTGTCGCCACCCTCCTCCAAAAAAGCTAAGTAATTTGCTCAGTGTCCCCAATACATCTAGACAAAACCACAGAAACTAGTGGCTTCAATATGCCAACTCCTGTGGAAAAACAAATTGGAAATCTGTTTTTAGAATAACATTATGTGGACCTGCAAATGAAACCTGTATAGATTAGAACTACCTGTGCAAGGGCTTCCTGCTTGATTTCCTGAGAGAACAAAGTCACAGACTGCATAAACTAGTATAAACTAGGCTTGGCTAGCCTGAGCACAGGAAGAGATTCTTTTTATAATAATAATAATAATAATAATATTTACACTTTATTCACTTTGTATCCCGGCTGTGACCCCCCTCCCTTATCTCCTTCCAACCCTACCCTCCCTCCCTCCTCTCCTCCTATTCCACTCCCCTAGTCCACTGATAGGGGAGGTCCTTCTCCCCTTCTATCTGACCTTAGCCTATCAGGTCTCATCAGGACTGGCTGCATTGTCTTCCTGTGTGGCCTGATGAGGCTGCTCCCCCCCCCCAGGGGGTGGTGATCAGAGAGCCAGCCACTGAGTTCATGCCAGAGACAACCCTTTATCCCCTTAATAGGGAACCCATTTGAAGACTGAGATGTCATGGGCTATGCCTGAGCAGGGGTCCTAGGTCCTCTTCATGCATGGTCCTTAGTTGGAGTATCAGTCTCTGCAGGCCCCAGGGCCCAGTATTTTGGGCTCTGTTGGTCTCCTTTAGAGCTCCTGTCCCCTCCAGGTCTTTCTATCTCTCCCTTCTTTCATAAAATTCCATGTCCTGTGCCCAAAGTTTGGTTATGAGTCTCAGCTTCTGCTTCAATACCTTGATCAGTGGGGTCTTGCAGAGGCCCTCTGTGGTAGGATGGTGTCCTATTCCCTGTCTTCTCCTGCTCCCCTGAGATTTCACCTTATACCCATCAGAATGGCTAAGATCAAAAACTCAAGTGACAACACATGCTGAAGATGTGGAGAAAGGGGAACCCTCCTCCATTGCTGGTGGGAATGTAAACTTGTACAATCACTTTGGGAATCAATCAATCAGACAATTAGGAATAGTGCTTCCTCAAGATCCAGTTATACCACTCCAAGGCATACACCCAAAAGATGCTCAAGTACATAACAAGGACATTTGCTCAACCATATTAACAGCAGCTTTATTCGTAATAGTCAGGATCTGGAAACAACCTAGGTGTTTCTCAGTGGAGGAATGGATACAGAAATTGAGGAACATTTACACAATGGAATATGACTCAGCTATTAAAAACAAGGAAATCATGAAATTGGCAGGCAAATGGTGGGAACTAGAAAAGATCATCTTTTGATTCTTTTGGTAAATAGAGATTGTAAGTCCTCCCTCTCATACTGATACTGATACTGTATAATTCTTGTTTAATTAAGAAAGTGTAGAAAGAAAGAAAGGAAGGAAGGAAGGAAGTAAAGAAGGAAGGAAGAAGGAAAGAAAAAAGGAAGAAAGGAAAGAAAGGGCTGTAGATATGGAGAGATGGTTGAGAATGCTTGCTCTTCTTCCAGAGGATCCAGGTCAGTTCCCAGCAATCAAGTCAAACAGCTCAATATCACCTCGAAATCCAGCTCCAGGGGGGTCTGACATCCTCTTCTGTATTCACATGGACGCACACAACAATAAATATTTTTAAAATAAGGTTAATAAAGAGGAAATTGACCAATGGCATCATCTTCCCACTGCTCATTTGAATATGGTGTCTTTATTAAACACATTAAATTATGACCCCTGTGTACAATAAATTACATCACATTATGACCCCTATGTACAAAGTATTTACAGCTCCTTCCTATGTGAGCAAACCAACCTCTAGCCAGACACTGTTGTGGGAAGAGAAACCAAATGTCATGATCACCTAAATCTGAAATGCCATAAACACAAACACACAGAACCTTCACCTTCCTTCAGGAAATAGTGACATGTTTGCTGAACCCACCTTCAAAGTAGAAATAAGCTCTTCAAACAGCACCAAGAACTAAATTTTAAAAAAAGCATCCAGGAAATTGACTGTCTTGCCAGTATATGGGCAACCTTTGCAAATGACTGTAAGCAAGACCACAGCTTATCTGTAGTTTCAGCAAGTGAAAGCATTAGGTACATTTCTTCATGCTTGATTTAATGGCCTGGCTATCTTTGAAAGCCTCCATTCTTAGCACAAGGAAATTCTATATATGGGAGGGGTGATAGTCTGTTCTGAAATGTGATTGAACTGGCTTACCAAGAAGAGCTAGAAGACAAGCTAGAAAGTAGGAATTGAGTTTCCTCCATTAATGTTGGCCAACTGCCATGTGTGCACTATGTTAAATACTTGATGTTCTATCCTAAGACAGTGGGTGCCTTGATTTCATCTCCTGTTACTGTGATTTAAACTACCCTAACAAAAGCAATGGAGAAAGAGTTATGTGACTCATTCAAAATTCCATGTTAGAGCATGTTTGGGGGTGGGGGAATGTCAAGGTATCAGGGATTCAAATCAGCATGAGTATCACAGCCACAGTCAAGAGCAGAGATAATTCAGCAATGTGTGCCACGGATGCTCAGCTCTCTGGCCCTTTCACTCAGTCCAGGTGCTCCTCAACCACATTCATGTGAGTCCTCCCACTGCAATTAACCCAATTAAGTAAACCCCTCACAGGCAAGCCCACAACCTACCCTAGTCTGAATAGTTACTCAGTGAAACCTCTTTGTCAAGTGAGTCTCCATTGTGTCAACAGTCAAAACTAACCATCACATTTGGTAAAGAATGTTGAGCACTGTTAAGAGTGATCAACCATAACAGTGAGCAGTCCAGAAGTGTCCAGTAATGGTCCCAGTCTTCTCCAGCAATTATCACATTTAAATTTCCTATAAAACATAGGGTACTTACTGCCCTATGCTTATGTTACCATCCTCAAAGAACAAAGAGACTAACTTACCCAAGGTCATATATATCAGAGTTGACTTTGAATCCTAGGTGTTCTGTCCTCAGAGATAGTGCTTATGACCTCACAGGCTGTGCCCCATAGCTGACATTCTGTGGCTGTGTGAAATATTGGCCTAACAGTACCTGCTTCCTAGGATACTTAAGTATTCCTATGGTATGATTCCCATATAGGCTAATTAGAAGCCTTAGCCATCAAAAGGCTCTCAGTGAAGTTTGGCTTCTTCTATCATTGTCAGGATGATGAGAGAACCATTAACACGGAACAGCTGGGAGGGGCATGGCAGTGGTCTCAGGAACTGTTTGACTATAAGGACTCATGTTTAGAACACAAGGCAAGCATGGTGCAGAGGGAAAGTAGGGCACTCTTGTTTCTTCTAAGTTTCATTCCCTTTCTGCATCTCGGTGATGGAGAGTACTCATTCGACCTTTTAGGATTTGTGTGCAGTGAATGTGAACAGTGCCCTAAAATGTGAGAGATTCACTGGAAACCATGAGAATTTAGTCCCGTTTTCAACCAGCTCTGTGCCTCTGGGCCGGAGGATGGCTTTGTGGATAACTAATGGAAGTTGAGATTTGGCTCTGATCTATTCCTTGGTTTCTGAAGAGCAAGTACAGGCTCCTTGCATAAGTTAGCAACTAAGAGCGCTAAGACATAGGCTGGGTGGGTGAGCTAGATGGCCTGTTATTCTATAGCAAACATGGTTCCAAACTATCATGTATGCAAAGCCCTCAGAATGATGTGAGCTGCAGCAGGTTTTGATAATCACTTGTCCATTGATTTTATCAATAGTAAAAATCAGTGACAGGAAAGTGTCACTGAGGAACATGGGCACATGGCCCTCTGGACCAGTCTATTCTGTCTGTCTTCCTTTCCCAGGTTGCTTCCATTCTGCACAGCAGGTGGTCTGTGCTGGCTTCTTAATTACAGCAGTTAGGGTAATGGGTATATAAAATTGGTTTAAACCATTTTCTTCTTCAATTTTCTTTAGATTTCTCCAAGCCAGCAGCCAAGACCTCTGCATTCCCACTGAGCTTAAGGAGACATGGTGTAGGAAGTGAAACAATGGAATAGCTTTAAAAGTGATGTTGAAAAATGATTCAGTCATATTCCAAAGGCAACAAATAAAGCTTTATTTGAGGGTGTTACTACAACGGAGATTTTCATAAGAGAGAAAAAAAAAAAGAAAAAGAAAGGGGAGAGACAGAGAGCGAAAGTGAATGAGAGTGAGAAAGAGAGAGAGAGAAAGAGAGAGGTTGACTGATTAATTCAGGTTTGACTCCCAATATGATAAGGTCAAGTAATCCTTGGGGCATCTGTGTCACACACAGGCTCAGGGATCCTTGCAGAGGATATTCAGGAAATGATGAAAGAGCCAGAGACGGTGGACGACTACAATGAAACAGTGTTTTCCAGACATGACAAGCCTGTGGCCACATGAACTCACAATGGCTGTGATGACATGTACAAGACCTATGCAAGTTCAACAAATCCAAGCATAGAAGAGGGAAGGGAGTCCCCACGTCTTAACACTGAGAAGATATTGGCAACTCATGGCGGCTGAGAGGAGAGTGGGTGTTCTTCAGGGGTGTGGTCCCTGGAGATTACGCGTGCTCCAGTAGACGGCTTTACACCCATGCACATACTGGAAGCACTCAGGGTTAGGGCTAAGGGTTATTTTTAGACAAAGAGATACACTAAATGGGGAAAGAATAGTGATGAAGGTGACGGGGAGAAACTGAAAGGGAAGCAGTGAGGGCGGGTTTGATCAACGCGTGTGTGCGTGCTGTGGTTAGAGTGAGACGGGCACCCAGAAGCTCATATTTGAGTTCTTGACGGAACTGGAGGCGTGGCTTTGTGAGGAGGTGTGTCACTGGAGGCGGCTCTGAGGCTTCAAAAGCCCATGTCATTCCCAGTCAGCCTTCTCTGCCCCAGTGCTCATGGATCGAGCCATGAGCTCTCAGCGACTGCTCCAGCCACCATTCCGGCCTGCCCGCTGCCATGACCTCTTCCTTAATGGTTACGGAATCCAACCCTTCAAAACTTTAAACTCCCAAAAACCCTTCTCTTCTTTAAGTCGCCTTGGTTACAGTGTCTTATACAGCACAATAAAGTAATAAAGGCAATGCATGTATGAAATGCTCAGACAATATAAAATTTTTTTAAAAGAATTATAGACATGGAACAAGAAGGAAACCGTGAACGGATAATCGTTGGCAGAAAGCGTCAGGGATACGACTGCTGGATAAACTGATTTGATGAAAGTGTGTTGCTGGCAGTGGGCTGTGGTTAAGATGGAGTGAATGGAGAGGACAATAGAGATGTTCATCTAGACGAGGGAATGGAAGCTTTTTTTTTTTTTGCTAAATTGACTCAGTAGATTCTATGCCAAAGTTCAACTTGAACATCTAAAAGACTAGTTTTAAGGTTCATCGCAAAGAGAGCTCTGAGGAGCTTGACTTAGCTTGAAGGTGAAACTGTGATGATGGTAGAGAGGAGAAGCCAGACTTCTGCAGGTGGGAAGAACACCGCCATGCTGGGAACAGAAGGGAACCCTAGTCTCGCTGCTGAGAAAACCTTGGGAAGACAGTTAGCCACCAGAGGGAAGCTGCCCTGTGGCACAGAGACCCTGAGGGGCAGAAGCTTCTGTATCATTATAGGTGACCCTGTCACCAGAAAACACAGCTAGAAATCTTTGAGGATAGGACCTGGGGAGACTGGAAAAGCTCATGCTGCTTGGCTATGAGAACCTGTGTTTACATCCTTGGGAGCGAAAAAGCAAGAGCATCAGCGGGACCTATAACCCTCAATCTAGGGACACAGGGTGTGAGGGTCTCTAGGGCTGGTTCAACAGCCAGGCTAGCCCACAATGAGCTCCAGCCTCAGTGAGTGACCCCATCTCAAACAAGTAAGCTGGTCAGTGGTAAAGGAAGACACCCAAAGTTCCTCTCCAGCCTCCATACACACATGCGTGTACACATAGACATGTAACCAACAGGTTCTTGAAATTTCCTGACTGCAGATGTGGGGCAGGGTTGGGGGAGGGCAGTCTCAATGCTGACTAAACCTTCTACTACCTGGCTGAGGTGAAGGCTGGAGTCGGATTGTATTAATGGTTTGAAGAAATACTACTAGTAGTAATAATACTAATGGGATGTGGTTCTTACTACACACCTGATTTTTATAGCTGAAAATGGGTGCCTTCCACAAATGTACACCAACACTCTGAGAGTTTGCAATCAAAGGTTATCATCTCTGGGTCTCTCATAAATGATTGGGGATGTTGCCATCTTAACCCAGCCAAAGGTGAAGCCAGCAGGGTCCCGAAAGATATGAAGCCATTGATCCAGCCGTGCTGCCAGCATCAGAAGGTGCTGGCCAGTGAAAACGTTAACTCTGGATTACCTGCCCCGCCTCTGGGGTTGAGAAATGTCTCAGGAGGATGCCCACTATTTACAGTGGTGTTTTATCTCTGCTCGTGATGTTTATGGAATCCTGGGGGAAGATGGGAATTTAGTCCACGCCGGAGCCTTACTGAGACCTGCTTCGCCACAAATTCTTGCTCAGCTTCCGCTTCTCTCCCAGCCCTGAGAACAGGCAGCTTAGAGAAGCCATGAGTGATTGAAAAGGACTTTAGGCTCTGAGATGAAAGAGCTCAGCTGCTCAGCGAGGAGAAGTGTGTCTCCTTGCTGTTTTCCTCTGTGCTGTGGCTGCTCTTGGGCCTGTCGGAAAGGCTCATTTCAGACACTGATCTCTTTTCCCTTTGAGCAGGCCTAAGTGGGCAGACTTGAAAGGGATTTGAGCCTGCTGCTGGCTTGAATACAGCAGTGCCTCCTTATCACCCTTTACATGGGGGACAGTCTCTTGGATCAGCAGTGTTGAGCAGTTACTGAAGCTTCACAACTGGGATCTCTAATCCCTGTCCCTCTACAGTTAGCACTCCCAAGGGAGGGTAGAGGGACCAGCTCCCCAGAAAGGAACAGAAGTGCTTGCTTGAGCTGCCTTCAGATCTTGTGACCATTGTGCAGTGTGTCTCTGAGGAGAGATTGCTTGGCCTGGACTGAATGGGAAAGAGGAGAGAGAAGCAGGGATGGTTCAGAGAAGCCCAGGACAGCGCTTAGACCTCTGCGGTCACTGTTGCAGCAGAGTGATTGCATGCTGTCTTCAAGAGCCTAATGCTAGAAGGTTCTATCCATGTGACGTCTCTCTAACCCCACACCTCTGGATTTGTCTCGCTGACAGCCTCCTTCTGTATATGATCTCCCAATAGAACAAGAGCCTGTGAGAGTGTCACAGGGGACATTCCCCATCCACTCAAGCTTTTCCTTTCTAGAGTGGCAGGTGTGTCTGTGACCAGCTCTGAAGTGCGTGGCAGGATGAGAGCGTGGATACAGGCGTTGCCTCTCCCCCTTCCCTTCCCCACCCTCTCCAGTTGCCATTCCTTCGCTTTCCTCTTCATACCCTCCCTTTGTCCTCCCTTCTTTCTTTTTTCCCCCACCCCCTCTCCTTCCATCTCATCATCATCCCTTCTCCCTTTCTCCCCCATCTCTGCATCTGCCTCCATTTACCCGAGGGTGTCAACCAGCAAGAGTTCAGAGTCCCTGCCTGAGTCAGTTCCTGAGCAGCTGAGTGTCTGGACCCACCCCAGCTGAGGGCTCCTAATGGCCAGCTGCAGAAGGAATGTTCAGAGAAGGGCGCCACAGACTGGCCGATGCCAGTGTCCACCAAACCCAGCTCCTCCAGGCAGGTGGGAAATAACTTCCAGCTTGTGCCTTATTGTCAGGGACAAGGTGCCAGTGTTTGGGCCTGTGGTGGCGTGGATGTGAAGTCCCACTCCAGGACTTGATCATAACACATCCTGCAAAGTCCTCCTTGATCCCCTCTTCCTTGTGGGATCCTGGGGACTGTGGAAAGAAGTGGCGGGGATCCACTTGTCGCCTCCACAAGGTGGCGATTTCTCGGTGTGCTGTGACCTTCCATTTCTTAACACAGGTCTCTTTTCCTCTTCTGTTACAGTTTAAGTGTACCATGTCTCCAACAGGGTCATGTGTTTGAAAATTTGGTCCCTAATTGAGGGTTCTAGCACCTTTAGGAACTGAAGGTTAGCTAGAGGAAGTGGGTCAGTAGGGGAAGGCTTTGAGATAGTATTATGGTCTGCCCACTTCCTGTCTGATCTCAGCCCCTTGGTCCTTTGAGCCATGAGCAAGCAGCCTGAAGCTTTTCCTGCCACAGCCAGAAGTCGCTCTGGATGCCATGTCTTCTGTACCCCCGAATTGTGAAGAAAAAAAATAACCCCTTCCTCATTTAAGTAGTTTATTGTCAGGTGTCTGGTCAGAGCAATAAGAAATTGCCCCTCATGTACAAAATATTGATCCTCACTTCATAATAAGAACACTGACAATGCAGGGTAACAAATGAAATGCAGTTTATTTAATGATTATGTGAAGGCAGGTGTGTGAGTGCAGAGAATGGTTGATATGCCCCAAAGCATGGCTCTTCCTCACATTGTATGATAATCGGGAAAGTGCAATGTCACCTGTCATCTACATCTGTTACTTACATCTGTCTTTTTCTCAACCACAACCCTGCATGGGTTCATCCATGTGTCTTAGATCCTGTTTGTTTTAAAGCTGGTTGGACCCTGGACCTCACAGACAAGCTTGGCTCTACATAATCCTATGCCTCTGAACTTTTAGTTTGGGTATGTGTGAGTGGTCAGGTGTTTCCTGTTCATTTGTACATGGATCTAAGCTAGCCCTGGACATCTTTGAAAATGAGCTGTCAGATTATCTTCCTAACACTCATCACAGAGAACATGCCAGACCATTAAGCCTTGGAATTAAGAACCTACACATCTCGTATTGTGCTATTGTAGTTTAGGTCAATACTTCTTCAAAGAACCTTTTAACTCCAACCTAATCATCTATGAGGGAAGTTCAGTGTATACTATGAGGCTTATGAGGAGCTGGAGGAGGGAAGGGGAAGGAAAGGGAAGGAGGGAGGGAGAGAGAGATTAAGAGCATTTGCTGCTCTTGCAGAGTACCCAGGTTTGCTTCCAGGAGTTCACAACCATCCTTAACTCCACTTTCAGAGGATTTGCCACCATCTCCTGGCTGCCATGGGCATTGCACACATGTGCTGCACATGCCTGTATGCAGAAAAGCAAGCATACATATAGAATAAAAATAAATCTTTTAAAAATTATTTTTAAAGATTTAGCTTGACTTGGTACTCAGTCATTCTAGCACCATAGTAAAGAGGAATTCAGGGAAATGGCTTTCAATTGCCATTTTCTGTCACCCATTTGAGGAAGTCTCAAAGAAGTGATGATGTCAATGGGAGAGTGACAAAGAAAAGGGTCTAGAAAAGCCCACTGGAATTGAGACACTATTGAATCCAGAGGACCAGACTTCATAACACTGTGTAGACACACCTGCTTTATAAAAAGCCCTGAGGATTCATTTGAAAACATCTTTAAATCAGGCCCATGGACAAGCACTGTCTGTCCTCATTAGAACTGCCAGTCCTGCGTGGACTGTGGTGCTCACTCCCACTCTCAAATTGTTTTGGTCCATTTTTCTTCATAGCATAGCAGCCACACACATCCATCTGGCCACAAGGAAAAAATATATAATGGAGCCTATTTTCAGCATGACCAATTAGATGTGCAACTGCTATTAAGAATAACAGGACTCACACTCCAGAATCATCCTCTGTAAATCTGGCCTCTCCCCTTATGAGCAACAGATGGGTTTTGCACAATGCCTCATTACCTTCTGGCTTGGCAGTGCTGCTAGAGCTGAAATATAAAGTTATTTATGGATGGAGAAAGATGCATAAGTCACTGTGGATTATTTTCTGTCTCCCTTTTCCCTTTATTTAGTTAGAGTTCTCTATTGCTCCAGATGAGCAAGTTAGAGAAGATGGCGGTGTCCCCGTTGGGAAAGGAGATGGATGTCCCTTCAGCCTGGGCACTTTTCCTGATGGCCACAGATCTCTGGGGTGAAGCTGGGTTTCTTGCAAGAAATGGTAATTGGAATATCTCCATAGAGATGACACCCATTCCTCAAACTCGCCCGCAGCTTCTGACAGGCCATCTTTGTGAAATCTGGTCAGCAGGGCATAAGCCAGTGCCATTTAACTACACGAGACACATCTGAGAAAGGAAAGGGAATTGCTCCTCTGTGAGATGCCAATACTTTTCAGTTCCCAGCATCTTCAGGTGGGTGGAGATTATCCCTCCGTCAGCTTGGGGATGCCAGAGAGCCAGTCAACAAGATCACAATGTTAGACGTTCTATGCAGACACACCCAGTAAAAGGATGGAAATCCATGTGTATGAAGAGAAGGTTTGAGAGAAGAACATTCTGGTCTCATTCCTTGTGAATGCTGAGCAAGATGTCACATGCTCTGAGCTACCCTGGGCAATTCCTAATATATCCCATGCCTTGGTGTCTTCATCTAAATTATAAAATTTGAAAGATACGTGACAATATTCCTTATGTGAGTTAATGTTTGCAAATGGTTTGCAGTAGCATCTACTGCATAGCTCCAGTTATGTAAAAATAAAAATTAAAAAACTCCTTTTGGTCCAGATTGGCCATTATAGATGTGTTCTTGCCCTGGACCTACAGGAATGGATATCTTGTCCGGCCTAAGTTCCTCCTAAGAGTTTTCTTTTATGTGTACAAGGGATGTCCCTGTCCTAAGTACATATATGGCTGTGGGCTGAAAATCTAGATGCTCTCGGGAAATTGTGAATCAGAATAGAAGAGGTGAATGTCACACAGATAATGGCACAGAGTAGAGCATGCCAGGCAGTGATGAGCCCTCTGCACAGTTTGGACTCTTGTTGCCACTGCTTTTGGTGGTGGTGGTGGTGGTGGAATAGAATTTAGGGCTTTGTATGTGCTAGGCAACCACTCTACCACATCTCTCACCAGCTGCTAGTGATTCTCAAGCAGCTATCCGGCTCTCTCCCTGAAGCGAATTAAGATGGTCTCTTCATGGCACTGGGGCAAGGACATCATTAGACTAGAACAGAGAGAGAATGAGAAAGAACGAGAAGGGGAAGAGAGTGCTATGGCAGGGTGAGGGGAAAAGGAGTCCCTTTTAGAACGCTGTCTGGCTAGGAAGCCATGCTAGGGTCGTCTCTACAGTCCATGCATGAGAATCGCAGAATCAGCATCCCAGGCTGGCAGGACATGGCGAAGCACAGAGAAGCCTTCTCTCCCGCATGGCCAGTGGCTGAACATAGTTGTTCCCAGTTTGGGGCAATCTGACTTCTCAGCATCCACTCGTCTTTCCTCCTCTCTCCCTCTGGGGAGGGGGGTTTCTTTTGTGGCTCACAAAAGGATCGCAATATCGAAATATAGTTTTGTCCCTTGCTGGGATGAGCAGCAGCATTTGCTCCTCTGAGAATACATCCCTGCAAATGATGTTGATAAATATTACTGAGACAAAAATCGTAGGATACTGAGGTAAGGGTTGCTTTGTGTCTGTTGACACACACACACAGTCAAAACAATAAAAAAGGAAGTTACTCCTAGATCTGAGCCAGCTTCCAGAAGCTGATGCAAGACTGCCCAACTGCCTTTGAACTTGACTTGGGCAGCCATGAAACCAGCTACAAATCAGCAATAAGTAAATCCAATTTTGTATTCTCCTAGTTTTCTTTCCTTTAGGAATGACAATAATTAAGATGGATTATGCTAAATGGCATCATGTAGTCAGAAAGCACAGATTCCATTTAAAAGATTTTATCTGACAGGGAAGCTGCTGGAAGGCCACTGGCCTGTTTTACCTTTGAAACAGTTTTAAATGGAAAGAACACAATTCTGAAATCCCCTTACTGAAGATACTCATTGCTTGAATACAGAGCAACTTCCTTTCTCAATTTTCTTCTATCTGGTCTAGAAGTCTGTTTTTTTTTTTATTCAAACTTTTATTTATGTATGTATTTATTTATTATATGTGAATGTTTGGCCTGCCTGCATATACGTGTACCACACATGCAGCTGGTGCCTGAAAGGCCAGAAGAGGGTGCCAGATCCCTGGAACTAGTCACAGATGGTTATGTGCTGCTGTACATGGGTGCTGGGAACCAAGCCTGGGTCCTCTGCAAGAGCATCAAGTGCTCTTAACTGCTAAGCCATCTCTCCAACCCCAGTGATCTGATTCTAGCTGAGAGGATTCAACAAGTATTTAGAAAATGGAAGAAATGAAGTAACTCAGGCTGGCGTTTAAAGAAGTTGCAGTCAGGTGAGCAAGATGGGAGGCCTTGGTGACAGCTGTGAAGATAAAATGAGAGGGGAAGAGATAAAGAACAATTAGCCATTAGCCATGGCAGTCACCATATATCAAAGAGCAAATTCCTTTTATTGTACTATTGGAGACAATAGAAAGTACTACAGGCCATTTTAAAAGACAGTTTCACCTTTGCTTTCCGTTCTCGATAGTCGTCATCCATAAAGAAATTCTATGGCTTACCTGAATGCAAGAATGGTCATAATAAATTCCCAGAGAGGCCCTGCCCCGTACCTAGATTGCAGGAAGGCTACACAGTAACCCTGAAGAAAATTCCTAGGCTGCGCTTCCCCACTCTGGTGCTTAATATTGATTATCAACCTGACAGGATCTTGGATCACGTAGGAGGCAAATCTTGCTCTAAATGGAGGTGCCACCACCCCGTGTCTGGGGTCTGAGTAGAAAGGTGAATGAATGTCAGCTGAGCACCAGCCTGCCTCCTCCCTGCCTCTCTCCTCTTTCGCCCCTCCTCCCCCATCTCTGTCTCTCTCTCCTTGCTGACTATAGATGCGATATCACCAGCGGCCTGCCCAGGGGTGGCACAGCCGCAACAGGCTGGTCCCTTGCAAGTCTGCCATTAATCGAGAAAATTCCACCCACGGACTTGCCTACAGTTTGATCTGATGGGGGCATGTTCTCAATTGAGGTTCCCTCTTCCCAGATGACCCTGGCTTCTGTCAAGTTGACAAAAAGCTCACATGCACACATATATATCCCCCTATAAGAAAGAAGAAAACCATCTCAATAAGTATTTGCTCCTGCTGGCCCAAATTAGAAAAAGCCCCATACCCACAAGCTGAGGGTGCATGAGGAAATTTGGGTGCAGTGAAGCATGTGGTCGAGTCATTTTAATAATGATGACAAATTAGCAGCAAACAGAGCAACATGAGTTGAGTTCCTGATGTTTAATCTAAGGAAAGGCAGGCATAGAAGGGTATGTCTTGTCTGCTTCTTCACATAGGGCAAAATTTCGAAGCTCAGAGGATGGCAGGGCCTGGGAGAAGGTGAAAGAGAGATGGCTATTGAACAAGTTAGGAAAATGTTCTATTGTGCTTGTGGTGCTAGCTATATGCTTATAGAAAATTTTCAGAATTCATAATATAATATACTGAACAAAAAGGTGAAAAACTTTTCCTGAAAATTATGTGTTAATAGACTTATTTTTTTTCTTTAATGCAGCAAAGGGCTGGAGAAGTGGCTCAGCAGTTAAGGATGCTTGCTGTCCTTCCAGAGGACATGAGCTGGGTCCCAGCACACTTATGAAGTAGCTCACACCCACTTGTAACTCCAGTTCTAGTGCATCTGATGTCTGCTGGCCTCTGTGGGCATCTGCACATTTGGGGTACATGTGCACTCGCGTGTGTGTACACACACACACACCATACATGCACAAAACACACATGCACGCACACAAACACACATACAAACATCTTATTAAAGATATAACAATAAATCTCTCTCAAACTCGGTGATGTTAAGTGTCCTACAATGTCAAGGACCTGGCACTGGGCAGTAGATGGGATCAGGACTGACCGGAGAGACAGAGCTGTGGTGGTATTGCTTCTTATTGCAGGTCTGGGTCTGATAGTCAAGGTCCTTAGGGTACAGCACTTTGGGGACACATCCTGATGAGGGAGACACAGGCTGACAAGTGTAAGCTCAGCATTATGTTTCCAGCACTTTCTTCTACTGCCTTCAACAAAGGAAAGCCCTTCAACAAAGACGGCCACATGTCTCTGCCCAATTTCAACAGATTTGCAAGTAGAGGTCTGATTCTAACAGAAGGGCTGTGTGACTAAGGTACCTCAGCTGAAGTGCTGGGATGTCAATACAGCATCAAGAAAGAATGGAGTCCTTGTTTCCCTTCCTGTTGCCACAGTCAAATACCCTAACAAAAGTAACTCTAAGAGAGAAAGAGCTTATTGGGCTTTCAGTTCCTGATTGTGACCTGGAATCACTGTGGGAAAGTCAGGGCAGGAACTTAAGGCAACTCTACATATTCAGGCAAGAGCAGAGAGAAACTCATGCATGCTTCTAGTTTTGAGCTTAGTTTCTCCACTTCCATAGAGTCCAAAACCTCTAGCACAAAGAACAGTGCCTTCCACAATGGACTAGGTCTTTCTATCTCAATTAATGTAATCAAAACACACCCTTGTGGACATGACCACAGGTTAACGTCATCTAGACAATTACCTTTATAAATGTAGAGCAGAGATGGAGGGAATGTCCAACTAAACACTGACCCAACCTGAGACCCACCCTATGGGAGACAGCCAACCCCGGACACTAACAGCAATGCTCTGCTATGCTTGTGGATGGGAGCCTAGCATAGCTGTCTTCTGAGAGGCTCCACCAAGCAAAGGATCGAAACAGATGCTGAGACTCACTGCCAAAGATTGGGTGGAGCACAGGGAGCCTTGTGGAAGAGTTGGAGGAAGAATAAAAAGACACAGGGGGGACAGGAGCTTCACAAGAAGACCAACAGAGCCAACTAAGCTAGGCCCAGGAGAGCCTTCAGAGACTGAAGTACTAAGCAAGGACCATGAATGGACTAGATCTAGGCTACCTACACATATATACCTGATAGGCAACTTGGTCTTCTTATGGGTTTCCTAGTAAGGGGAGCAGGGGCTGTTTGTGACATAGACTATGTTGGTACCTCCCTCTGGTGGGCTGCCTTGGCTTTGGAAGATGGTGTGTTCAGTCTTGATTCTACTTGAAGTGCTGCGGTGGGTTAATGGTAGTGGTGGGCTTTCCTGGGGACAAGGGGAGGTAGAAGGGGCCAGAGGGAGGGAGGAGGAGAAGGAGGAGAGGAGAATGGGGACTATGATTGGGATGTAAAGTGAACAACCAAATAAAGTTAAAAGTTAAGAAAGACTCTCTTCCCAAGTGATTCTAGTTTGTGTCTAGTTGATAATTACATCCTATCATGACAACTCTTTACTTAATTGAAATGTGCTGGTATGCCTCTGTTTCTTGAAAAACAGAGAGAAGAAAAGTTCACATTTTTACTTTTTTTTTTCATTTTCACAGTTCAGTACCTGTTTAGAATTTCAATTAGAAATTCTTTGTTTTCTGAAGAGTGAAATATTTTGAGCAATTTGAGACCACTGATTCAGGTTGGTTACTCTAAAATTGTGTGTGTGTGTGTGTGTGTACATGCATGTGTGCATGTGATTGTATTTATTTGTGTGCTCTTGTGTATGTTTCCTTGTGTGTCCTTATGTGTGTGTGCTTATGAGTGTTTGTGTTTGTTTGTATCCTCTGGAACTGGAATTACAGGCAGTTGTGAATCACTTAACATGGCTGCTGGGAACCAAAATCAGGTCCTCTGGAAGAGCAGCAAGTACTCCTAACTGCTGAGCCTTCTCTCCAGCCCCCTTGATTCCTCCTAGTATTGGAAACCAGGATGCTTACAGCTATTTGTAGAGCTCAACTGTCATAACTGTGACCTCCAAGGTGGATGGCATGCTTTTTTTCCCTCACTGCACGATTTAATATTGTTCCTAAATCTTTACATGTGTCTTCCACATTAGCTATGTTCTTTTATCACAAGATTATAAATTTCATTTTGAGAATGGGCAGAAGTTGGGAAGGAGTAATTGACAAGGCTAGGTGACAGGGGGCAGGATCTCTGTATGCCAACAATTTCCTTTGAATGCACTCAGAGAACTTGGCAAGCCTCTTGACCTCTCCACGTGCTGATTTCTTAATCATCTTACAAGGCTAATTATGTCTCCCTCTACTTACTTTAAAAGATAACAGAGGAAGCATGTGCAATTACAAAGCATTTTTGGACTCAGCGGGCTCTGTGGCTAGAAGCTGCTTTCACAAATTGAACGAACAGGTGTGGCTTCGGCCTTAGAGGAAGTCCATATTGTTCCAGAAGTGGGACAAAGCCTGCTTCTGGTTCCTTGCAGCGGCTTTGCTGCCAAATGCTGCCAGAGATTTGTGAGTAGAGGCAGGGCTCAATTGGAGCTCACTCAAGCTTCAAACCTGGATGAACGGATGACAGTTCTTCAGCAGTTGACAGTGAGGGAGAAAGCCGCCAGTCTCGGGCTGATTGTTAAGCGGAAAGCTCATCATAGTGCCAGCCAGATCTTGAGGGATTTTCTGTGTCAAAGCCAAGGCTGAAGGAAGTGCAGGATAAAGGAGGTTGACTGGCCATGGAGAGAGAGCTCCTGGGGCAGTGAGACATTGAAAGGTTATGTGTGACAGCCCCTCCCTAAGGCAGAAGTTAGGGAGCTTTGAGACGAATGCCATCATTTCCCCAATGAACCTCAACTCTTCTCTCAACCCATGGAGTAGCAGGGCAAATGTCACACTTTGTTGAATTGTTTATCTCATCCTAAAAACAACGAGAAGTCACTCGAATGAAAATTTTTAATAATATTTAGAGACACATCCATTTAATCAAAAATTTAAAACCTACCTGTTTCCAGGAAACTGTGTCAAGGGAAAATTCATTTAAACCTGGGTGCAGAATGACACCCCTGAGCTTCTGGTTCTCAAGCTCACCCTGCAAGTGGCAGTCCCGAGTTCCCTCTCTGCAGAGAATCTCAAAACACAAACCTGCACACATTAAAAGAGACCATGCTGGTTTAAATGAGAACAGCCCCAGTGGGCTCATATTTGAAGGCCTTCCACTGCTCCAGGGCCACACATGCAGCCATGTTTCTTGCCAGGAGGATAATAGACTAAGCCTCTGAAACTATAATCAAGACCCAACTGAGTGCCTTTGTTCATAACAGTTACCTTGGTCAGGGTGTCTCTTCACAGCAATAGAACAGAGACTGAAACAGAGACCACTGTGGGAAGCCCTCCAGAAAAGCACAGCGTCAAGACAAAAATAGTCATGCAACTCACTGTTCTATTTTTGTTCTCCTGCATTACTGAAGATAGAATCCAAGCCAGGCAAGAGTTCTACCGTGAAACTATATCCCTAGAACTCTTTTTATTTTGAAACAAGGTCTCTCCAGGCTAACTTTGAATACTCTTTTGTAGTCCGGTCAGGCTTTGAACTTACCAACCTTTTGCCTCAGACTCCTGAGCACCTGGGATTACAAGGCTGTGCTGCCAGGCCTGATACACCGCACTGAATGAAAAGGTTTTTGTTTGTTTGTTTGTAGACATCAGGCTAGCAGAAGCAACTAGAGATGAAGCTTTTGGGCCTCTGGCTTCAATCTGGCATGCTGGCCCGGCAGTGCTGGAGTAAATATCCTGGGACAAAATGCTGCCTGCACCTGTGTCATAGCTATCCAAATGATATTCGCAGAGTGTCACTCTATATTAGAATGCTTTTAAATGAATTATATGCATCCTGAAGTTGGTCAAGGGGACTTTGATTGATAGGTCATTGGCTGGTATTAACTTAGTAGTTACAGGGCTCTTTACACCTACAGTGCCTGTTTCATCACCCAGTTTTGTTAATGGAATAAGTAACGTCCTTAGTAAACACAGAGGTCCACCAGTGGTACCACCTCATTCTTCACTGCAGCGAGGGTCATCGGGAGCTGACATCACAAAACCAAGGTCTCAAAAGGTTGGGGACTTTCCCAAGACCTGTCCCTTCCCAGAGGATCTACTGCCCAAGTACATCCTCTTCCCAGGGACATGGGACTGGAAGGCTGTGGCATGTTGCGACACATGTAAAATGTGATCTGGTAACATGTCAGATCGAGAGAATGGAGAGCAGAGGGGATGTAAGATAGAATACCTGAGCAGCATGATTTTTACTTTATAGACAGTGGGCAAAGCGTCAAGGGTTTTACAGTAGATTACTGAGCTAATTCCAGTCATGCTTTGGACAGTGGTTACTAAAAGCTAAAATGAGTTAGGGAGAGATAAGGGGTAGGAAATCCAGGCTTTCCCCCCCCCTCAACATACACACACACACACACAAACACACAAAATATGGCCAGGAAAATCTGAAAAGAGCAGATTTGAGAAAAATATAGTTAAGCTTAAAATGACTGATGATAGTGAATTGCCTAATAGGAAACTCTAAGAATGTGGTAGGAGTACATCATTCAGAATGGCATGCCCAAGTTTCTAAATAATAGTAGTAAAAGCTTGTTGTATGTGTTTCAGGAAAAGGGTCCTCAGCCTCATGCCAAGATGACATTAAAGATATATTGGTGTCTCCTTTGTCAGAGGTATGCATGTTTTCTGTGTTGAGCCTAATCAGGCCCCTGGTTTTGACACTTGTGTAAGTAGACACCCAAAGGATACATACTTTTTGTCAAGGCTAGTTCTTATTTTCAACTTGACACAGCCAAGAGTCACGTAGGAAAAGAGAGTTTCAACTGAGCAGTTGTCCAGAACAGGCTGGCCTGTGGCCACACCTGTGGGCAACTGTCTTGATTTGCTCAGCCCACTGTAGGTGAGAGCATTCTCAGGCCAGGGGGTCCTGCATTTCATGAGAACAGCAGCTGAGCAGCACTGAAGAACAGGCCAACAAGCGCAGTCTTCCATGGTGCCTGCCTCCAAATTCCTCCCTTGAGTTCCCAGCCCAAGGTCCCTCAATAATGAATTCTTACATGAAAGTAAAAGCCAAATAAACTACTTTCTCCCCAAGTTGTTTTTGACTTTGTGTTTATCAACAAACACCAAAAACATAGAAAAAACACAGAAGAGCAAACTTGAACACTGTTGTGGGCACTTCAAAGTTTAATTTTCAAAATGTTTTTATAACCACTCAAATAATTACTAAACCTATGCCCGAGTTTTATTGCAGTTTATTTCTGAGAGAGCCAACTGGGTGATGAACACAGTTCAAAGCTCTCAATGAACAAGACAACAAAGCGAGCAAAGATGCAAACAGATGCACAATTTATCAGTCTATAAGACGAACATACCTCTTGTATATGTCTTCAAAAGAAAAAATAAATGTGTAATGAAAAAAAACAAGTAATATTTGCAAGTTAAACCCAAGATACCACCCCAGGTCCACATTCACAATGACAACCCCCTGGCTTCATTTTCTATAATATAGAAGCCTATGGAGATGTGGCAGTGCACACCTTTAACCCCAGCACTCTGGAGACTGAGGCATGTGGATTTTTGTGAGCCTAGCCTGGTCTATAACTTGAATTTTAAACAACCAGATCTCCATACTGAGACCCTACTCAAAAAAGCATAGGAGGAAATTCATACATCACAAAAAATACTTTGTGTGTGTGTATCTGTAAGAGAAATAATTTGTACCCATTTGTCTAAAATTAATATCCCAATAAAAGTATAAAGTTTTATAAGTTTTCACCTATGTAGATCCTAATTAATAGTAATTGTATATGCTGGAGATTTAGCTTGGTTAGTAGAGTGTTTGCCTAGTGTGTGAAAAGCCCTGAGTTTAATCACAAGCTCTGAAGCAAGTGTGGTTGCACACATACTCAGAAGGGAAAGGCAAAGAAGGATAAGAAGTTCAAGGTCTTCCTCAGCTATGGAGGGAGTTAGAGTTCAGCCTGGGCCAGAAACAATCTCAAAAACATAAATGAAAGTGTAGCACTGCTCCCGAGAGAATGGGATCACCCTGAGCCAGGCTGGGTCAGGGCTGTGTACCCCACAGAGTACAAGAAGCTTTTTAACTTCCAAACTTGGACTCACTCCTCCTTCAGGAGGCATACACTTCGCTCGCCTGCCCCTCATGCTTGCTGGGACCTCTGTTTTCCATCTGACTTGATCTGCACCCTTTCTGAATAATCACTGTGTTAGGACATGGCTTCTGGCAAGCTGACAGGAGGTGACTCAATCGGGAGAGGGGAGAGGTGTGGGCAAATTTGGCTTTCCAATGTCTGTCCTTCCAGATTTTACAAATGCACTGAAATCCTCTTACATGCCTCCTTTTCAGCTTTTAATTCTAATTCATGAAGCGAGATGTTTGGTCCTGATTTTAGAAATAAATTTCTTGAATAAATTATGCATTCAGACTCCAGTTTACTGTCAAACACAAGCTGCCAGCTTTGAACCGAAAATTATTCAATACAAAAGAACATGACTAATAGAATATAGACTATACAGGCAATGTTTTGTTTAAAATTGTATGTTCAGTTTTGTTAAAATATCTTTATTTCAACTTTTTTGTTGTTTTGTTTTTTGAGACAGGGTTTTGCTATTGTCTAGCTGTGGCTGTCCTGAAACTTGTTCTGTAGACTAGACTGGCCTCAAACTCACAAAGATCTACTTGCCTCTGCCTCCTGAGTATGGAGATTAAAGTGCCACCACTGCTTGGCTTATTTCCACCTTTTAATAGTTATTCTCTGAATATTTTTCCCCAGAGACACTTTATTCCAAAATTATATCTTTGTTTTATTGTTTGCTTATTTACTTGACTGTCTATCTGTCTGTCTGTCTATTCAAGTTTAAAATGCTATCCGTGGCCAGGCATAGTGGTACAGCCTTTAATCTCAGTGCTCTGGAGGCAGAGGTGGGTGGATCTCTTGAGTCTGGGACCATTCTGATCTACATAGCAAGTTCCAGGCTATCTAAAGCTAACACTGAGACCCTGTCTATAGCTGGATACATCGATAAATCGATAGACAGTATTTATTTATTTATTTATTTATTTATTTATTTATTTATTTAGCTATCTATGTGTGAGTGGGTGATGATAAAGGAAGTTGGCTGGTGTCTATTTGTTGTATCTTATCCTCAGTGACCTTTAAAGAAGAACCATCCACATGTAGTGGCAAACACCTCCAAGTCTCTGAATACAGGAACCTAAGGCAGGAAAACCTTGACTTTAAGGCTAGCCTGAGCTACATATCAAGACTACTACCCCCCCCCCCGCCGCATAGTAGTACTTCTTACATGCTAATTGTTTTCTTTATTTATTTCTGACATTGGCCCATAATATGTGATGCTCTTCCTGCCTCTTCCTCCAAGTGCTGGAATCACAGGCTGAACCACTGCACTATACCCGGTTGTGTTTTTTCCTAAGAAAGGCCTCTCTGGAAAAGATTCCCCAAGCCCAGAGGACCACGCTGTGCTCATGTTTTCATCTTTACAGCTTGGCTCCTAACCTTGCATTTTTAGGCAAGAGAACTGACTCTTTTGTTGTTTAATTTAGGCTCGTTTGTTTTTTGTTTTTTTCTCACAGTGGCAGGAGGCTAGTTCACTCAAGGTCAATTCTCATTAACTAAGATGAACCTATAAAATGAACCTTAGGATGTAGAACAAACATGTTTATTTAAAAGTTGAAGTCTTGCTGTGAAAGGAGACAGACTCATTAATTCACTACTCTCCCTCCCTCTGGCCTCACACTCCCTTGGTTGCCAGAGAGGGCCCTCTTACCTTGTCATCTGAGCAAGGATTCAAGGGCCTTACTGATTTGCAGGGCAGGTCTATGTCACCTTGACACAAGCTAAAGTCATCTGAAAGAGAGTCTCAATTAAGAAAATGAATCCATAAAAACCAGGCTGCAAGCAAACCTGTAGGGTATTTTCTTAGGGATAGATGGGGGAGGGCCCAAACCATTGTGCATGGTACCATCCCTGGGCTGGTGGTTCTGGGTTCTATAAGAATTCAGGCTGAGCAAGCCATAAGGATCAAGCCAGTAAGCAGAACCCCTCCATGGGCTCTGCATCAGCTCCTGCCTCCAGGTTCTTTCCCTGTTTGTTGAGTTCTTGTCCTGATTTCCTTCAATGATGAACAGTGATATTTTTTCTTCCATGTTAACTTTGGCTGTAATGGCTCATCATAGCAACAATAAACCTAATGAAGACAGAAATTGGTACCAGGATGGTGGTGTGACAGACTTGACCCTGTTGTTTTGTGGAGGGTTGTGGAGGACTTTGGAAATTTGGACTAGAAGAGTCACTGAATGCTGGAAGGTCCGTGAGGTGCTCTGTGGGAACGTGGCAGATAAAGAGTGTTGAGTGCAGTGAGAGAATGGAGGGCTGGCTTGCGAAACTGCAGAGGAAAACGAAGACTCTGCCAGGTCAAGAGTCTGTGGGTCCTGGTCAGCGAGACCTGAAGAATCAGCTGTGCTGAACAAGAGGCCGGGACCAACAAAGTAAACCTGTGCTTCCCTAGGACAACAGTCGCCAGTCAGCTGTAGCTAAAAAGTAGCCATGATTGAGAAGAGAGCAGCATCACTGAGGGGAAGTCTTTGGAGGAGCGTTTCCTCTGATTCCACACACACACAAGCTGTGGTCTAGAGAGAGCCAACATTGCAGCTTGGGCTAGAAGCCAAACTTAGTTGTGTAAGGGTCACCCAGCTGATACTTGTTTGGAATGTATGAAGGGTCATGAAAAGCAGCTGAGACCTGACGCTGTAAAAGGCTGGGTTGGGCCATTGGAAAATGTACATACAGCCTCAGTAGCAGATGAATCCCAGAACTGAAGAGGTCCTGGAGAGAAGTTAAGGGTTGGTAGCATGAGGAGAACCCAGCAGAGACCGGTGGTGAAAGTGCAGCCCAGTTGCAGCAGAAGGTCCTAGCAGTTTTGGAGATGCCAGTACAGTAGAATGGCCACCAAGAAGAGCAGCAGCAGTGGAATGAAGCCAGCTAGAGCCTAGAAGACAAGTTGTGTGTGCTGCAGAGGGCAGAGCTAGAGAAGTGACCCAATGCCCTTGGGAGGAGCCCAGAAGATCTTGATTAAATCCCAAATAATTGGACATTGTGTTATTAACACTTTGAGTTTTGCTTTATTTAGATTGTGACTGTGTCCTGGTTCTTCCATCTTGAAGTAATGTCAAAAGCCAGCTTCGATATGGTCAGGGGAAAAACTGGAAAGTGTGTAGAGTTGGTGATTAATCACTTTTCTCTGAGGGGACTAGACTTAATTATCTGGAGCTGGTGTTCTCTGTGACCGGTAAAAGACTCTGAACTCTTTTTAACTATTCAGGGGGCATCACAAAAGGAAAGAGAAAAGGGAAAGAATCACATTCACACAAACGCTCAGTGGATAAACAACAAGCCTAACAATTCTAACAAACCTCAATAATTTCACACATCCACACATGTACATACATATATACATACACATATGCATCTATGCATTCATACATACATATACACATACAGACAGACAATCAGACAGACACATATTTGTTGGATGGTGAGTAGAATAAACCTCTGACAAGAACACTCCATAATATTCCAACCAACATCCTACATATACATATAAACACATATTGGGTGGAGGGAGCAAATTCGAGCAGCTCCAATAACTTTTAATATTGTCCTAGGCTTATATACCCTTTAAAGGAAAACTCTGAATGTCAGAATAAAAAATACCTTGTGGCCGTAAAAGCAATTGTCACAGAAATAGATAAAGTCATTACACAGCGGGGAAACACAGCCAAATTAATGATTGCTCATGCTTAACTAAAACTTTCTTATCTATCACTTCATTCTACAAGTTTGTTTTAAGTTCAGCAAAATGGTTCGTCAAGTCAAAGGTTAAGGTTTAAGGTTAGCATGGTTTAAGGATTTACAACAGGATAATTGTTTACATGTCTTTCCATTAAGATTTGCGCCTAACTAAACATTCTTTATCTATCTCTTAGCTCCAAAAGTTTATTATAAGTTCAAAGCAATATTTTTATCTGTCTTTCATTCCACAAGCTCATTATAAGTTCAGAGCAATAGTTTTTTTTAATGTAATAGGTTAGCAAGGTTTTTACCAAGAAAGAGGTCATCTATCTCTTGTCTTGTTTTTAAGACTTTATATAGCTTAAATTAGTTATCATGGTGCTTACTGAGACCAAAGATTCCATCTCTGGACCTAACCTAAAGTGAATGCCTTCCTAGATCATAAAATTGCCTCGTGCCTAGTGCAATTTTTGTGCCTGTGACATATGGAGGTTCACAGAACTCCCTCTGCAGTTTTTTTTTTCTATTCTGCAGGGAGGCTTAAAATTACTCAAGTCAAATCAGGAACTTTATGAAATCATTATCAGGAATTATAAAGTCATCAGTTTGTCTAAACAGCATTATTGTACGAAAGTGCATCTTCACATTGATACTGCAGAAAATCTGCCCAACAGAGTAGGTAACAGGCAAGTGAGGTTCTCTCCCCATGCCGTGCCAGATATGAGAGGGAAACAGCAATGACAGACATGAAAATCAATATTAGCAACAAGAAGCAATCTGGAGACAAAATTTTTAGGGCCCATGCCTCACCAGGGCATACCCAACCGTCAGCTGTGCAAAACTGGTGGGCTGTCTTCAGGAAGCTCACTTGCTTGCCACAACCTTCCTACATGGCTTGTGCCAACGGGAAAAAAAGTATTTAGGTTAATTTTGATTTTACAGGAGCTCACAGTTGAGAGACCGGATTTTTAAAGAGATTTTAGATTCTGAAAGAGATGTTGAACTTTTGAAGAGATTGAATTTTAAAGTGTTCAGATTTGTTAAGACTGTGGGACTTAAGATTATGAAATATTTTATATTGTGATGTGGATATTAACATGTGATCTTGGGGATAAGGAAAGAAGGAAAGGTTGTGGCGCAGAGCGATGTGCTTATGTGTCAAGTTGACAAGGGGTCAACTGTACTGGATAGCTTTTTCACCGATTTGACACAAGCTAAAGTCAGCTGAGAGGAGGGAACCTGAATTAAGAAAGGATGGAGAAAGGGAGCTTAGTTGGGAGAGGGGCTGGGGAGGGTAATGGGGGTGGGGACAGGGGAGGATCCCCAAGGTCTATGAGGGTGACCTAGCAGCAGGGTTTAAGGAGTTTGAAGTTGCCACCTTCTGTAGCCAGGAGGGACTTCCAGTGGAGGGACAGGGACAGAGACACCAACCCAACCATAAAACCTTTGACCCAAAATTTGTCTTGCCTAAAAGAAGTGTAGAAACTAAGATAGAGCAGAGTTTGAGGGGATGGCAAATCAATGACTGGTGCAACTTGAGACCTACCCCATTGGAGAGAGCCAACACCTTGTTACTATTAATGCTCTACTCTCTATGCTTGCAGACAGGAGCTTACCATACCTGTTTTCTGAGAGGCTGCATTCAGCAGCTGATGGGAATGGATGCAGAGACAGTCAAACAATAGGCTGAGCTCAGGGAGTCTTGTGGAAGAGTGAGAAGAAGGATAGTGGGATCCAGAGGGGTCAAGGACACCACAGGGAAACTACAGTCAACTAACCTGGGCCCACGGGGGCTCACAGAGACTGAACCACCAGCCAAAGAGCATGCGTGGTCTGGACAGAGGCCCCTACACATATGTAGGAGATGTGCAGCTTGGTCAACATATGGGTCCTCTAACAATAGGAGTAGGGTCTGTCTCTGACTCTGTTGTCTGCCTCTGCATCCCCTTCCCCTAAGTGGGCTCAGTGGAAGAGGACGCACATAGTTCTGCTGTGACTTGAGGTGCCAGGGTGGATTGGTACCCTTTGAGGGTCTCCCCATCTCTAAGAAGAAGGAGAGGGAGAAATGGCATGGGAGGTGTGAGGGTGGGACTGAGAGGAGAGGAGAGAGGGGCTGAGATCAGGTGGAAGTGATTAAATAAATAAGAAAACAAAGAAACAAGAAAACACCTCCATAAGATCAGACTGTAGGCAAGCCTGTAGGGCATTTTCTTAATTAGTTACTGATGGGAGGAGGGCACTAACTAAGACACCAGTTACTGGTTCACACTGGATAGGAAGGCATCCCCCCTCCTCCTCATTATAGCATTGCCCAGTGGATAGTGCGTGAATTCCTCTCTATGCTTTTTTTTTTAACTTCCAAACACCAAAACTCTTTCCAAATGCCATCCTTCTTTTCTGATGGATATAGTACCTCCTATGATGGCTGCTGACAGTCCAGACCCTTTAAGATACCTTTATACAACTCCTTTCTTTCTTTCTTTCTTTCTTTCTTTCTTTCTTTCTTTCTTTCTTTCTTTCTTATTAATTCACTTTATAGTCCAGCTGGAGCACCCTCCCTCATCTCCTCCCGTTCTCACCCTCCCTCCCTCTTCCTCCTGATTCCTCTCCCATAGTCTACTGACAGTGGAAGTCCTCCTACCCTTACTGTCTGAACCTAACCTATCAAGTCCCATCAGGACTGTCTGGATCCTCTTCCTCTGTGGGCTGGCTAGGTGGCCCCACTAGGGAGAAGTGATCAAGGAGCAAGTAACTGAGTTCATGTCAGAGACTGTCTCTTCTCCTCTCACTATGGAACCCACATGGACACTGGGCTGTCTATGGGCTACATCTGGGCAGGAGGTCTAGGTCCTCTCTACGTATGGTCTTTGGTTGATGCATCGGTCTCTGCAGTCCCCTGGGCTCTGTTTTTTCATTTTACTTTTTGGCATTGTTGATCTCCTTTTGTGGCTCCTATCCCTTCTGGGTCCTTTTATATCCAATTTTACTCTGAACCAGAAACCATGGCATTTTAAATGATGGGGTTCTTCCTTTCTTAAATAGAACTGTTTCAGTAAGAAGACAATCCCTCTTATTTCCCAGTGCACAAGCAGTTCCCACCAACATTGAAAGTTAACAGAGATTGGGCTGGGTGTGGCAGCACTTGCTTGAAATCTTGTCACTCCAGAGACATAGGAAAGAAAATCAGGAGTTCAAGGCATACTCACCTACACCAGAAGTTTGAGGCCAGCCTGACTACAAACAATAAAAGAGGAGCTGAGGAGATGGTTCAGTCAATAAAGTACTTGCTTTGCAAGCTCCTGCATCTGAGTTTGATCTTCAACCCCATGTTTAAGAAGCCTAGTTTGGGGGCTGGAAAGATGCTTGGTGGTTAAGAACACCCCTCTTTTCCCATACTGCAGTTTGCCACTTTGCGTGACTGATAGTGTCCTTTGCTGGACAGAATCTTTTCAGTTTCATAGGGTCCCATTTATGACTTGTTGATCTTAGTGCCTGTGTTATCTGTGTTCTGTTCAGAAAACCTTTTCCTTTACCAATGAGTTCCAAGGCTATTTTCCACCTCTTCTACTAGATTCTGAGTATCTGGTTTGATGTTGAGGTTTGGAGTTGAATTGTGTGCAGGGTGATAAGTACAGTTCTACTTGAATTCTTCTATGTGTAGTTGTTCAGTTTGACCAGAGAGCCATTTGTTGAAGAAGCGTGTATTTCTGGTTTCTTTATAAAAACTCAGATGCCCATGCTCGGTTGTTTTGGTTTGGAAGCTGAGCAGAATAACAGTAAATATTTATTTTTACATTTCTCTCTCTCTCTCTCTCTCTCTCTCTCTCTCTCTCTCCTTCTCCTCACTCTCCATTGTACTAGTATAGTTGATAAAATGCCAGAAGTCCTTTTGAGAAAAAAGACACTCTTAAGTATAAAGATATAATCATGGCGAAGGCCAGAAGAGTCTGGCAGGAACTTGTCTTTATCTACATTTACCAAGACTGCAAAATTGTCTTAAAGCTCCCTAAAAGCAGGCTCTCAAGAGCATTCTGTGCTGTCAATTTCCCATCGTGTATGAGTGCACCCAAGGAGCCTCTTAACAAGAGCCTGAACATTAGCTTTGGTCCCTTCAGGACTGGAAGAGGACAGCCTTATCCTGGTCTCTATTTCTGAAGATTAAAACTATTTAGGGTCTTAAAGAGGTGATGGTAAAACTTGACATTGAATTGGCTTTTCCTCAATGCTTTGAGAGGACAAATGCTGGCGAGGCTTCTTTTGCTGGTTTCTCTGTCACAGCCAAGAGACATAGTATGTTTTACTCCATCTACTATTTCCTGATGGTTTCTCTGGCCCCTCTATTTAATATTTTCACATAGATTTTTCAGAATACTTAGACATTATTTTAGATCTTGTAAGACTGAGAGCTGTTTAAACTTTGTTCAAAATGATCTTTGTGTGTATATGTATGTGTGGACATGTTTGTGTATGGATGCATTCATATGTGTGCACATGTACACATAGAAGCTACAAATCAAGGATGTCATTCCTTTTGAACTATCCATTTCATTTTATGAGACAGGGTCTCAATGACATGAAACTTGCCATGTAACCTAGGCTGTCTGACCAACAGGCCTTAGAGAGCCATCTGTCTCTTCTTAATCAGTGTTAGAATTGTAAATGTAATTACCACACCCTGCTTTTTAAAAAGAGTTTATTTTTATTATTTTAATCATGTGTGTGCATGTGTGCCTATGTGGAGTTATATGCACAGACTGCAGTGACTATGGAGACCAGAAGATGGCATTAGATCCTTTGGAGCTGTAGTTACAGGTGGTTGTGAGCTACCTGATGAGGTACTGAGAATGAATCTCAGGTCCTCTGGAACACAGCAAGCACTTTTTAACTGCTGAGTCTTCTCTCCATCCATGTCCAACTTTCTTTTACATAGATTCTGGGAATCAAAGTCAAGTCTTCGTAGCTGCACAGAAAACACTTTACCTACTAAGCCATCTCTTTAACCCTGGTATCATTGCTTTTAAAGACTTATTTACTTGTTATGTATGTATGTATGTATGTATGTATGTATGTATGTATTCCTGTGTGGATCTATGTACATCACATCCATTTAGGAGTGAGGCTTCCCAGAAAATGGCTTCACATTCCATGGAACTGGAGTTACAGGAAATTGTGAACCATGTGGGAGCTGGAACCAAACTTGCGTCCTCTGCAAGAGCAGCATATGCCCTTAACCGCTGAGCCTAGCCCATTGTTAGTACCTTTAATAGTATCAAAACATTCACAAACATGCCTTAAATTATGTATGAACTCTATTTCTAATTTTTAATCTAGATATATATAGAGAAAGACAACGCATAATAATATGGATTCGAAACCAATCCCCTTTGCCATTAACCACAGATGAGAAAACGAACAGAGCACAGAGGCTTGCAACACCCCCAGCAGTTGCTGCTGAGAGCCCTTCAAGGACCGGTCCTGCATAAAGTCCACGGTGCTCACCAACAGGAAAGTCAGTCGGCTTTCCTGTGCAGTTAGATCACCTTTGTCCACCTTACTAGCAAATGCTGATATGCTAATATGTCACATACGAAATCATTAGAAATGTGAATCATTTGCTGTCTCCAGTTCCAGCAAAACCCACAACTGTGACTTCTCTGGAGAAGAAACAAGCAGTTAAAGGCTCACACCTTTCGTTCTTCGTCATTTGCTTGTTCTGGTCATTTACCATGTGAAGATGCCTACTGCTCCTGCGGTTCAACAACGGGACTTTGCTCTTAGCATCTCCTTTTCCTTTTTGCCTTTTCTGAACTCTGCAAACACCTAAAAATAACTGTGGGAAGTGGAGTCACCCCGCCACTGCCTTCCACACCTCAGCCCTTGTGCTTCCTTCCAGAGAGAGGAGGTGAATTCTTCCATCGATTTTATCTGCTGCTAATCATTTCCTCCCTGTTCCTGGCATCTGCCCAGCTCTCTGCACTCAGGAAGCTGGAAGCTAACATGGAAAGATTAGAGACACAGGAGCCATTTGTAGTTTTCCAGAGTTGGACTGCTTCCTCTTCAGTATCTCCTTCCGTTTAGAATTTCTCTTTAATGAACTTCTAGGGACAGGGTAATGAATGCCTTCCACCAGGCTAAAGGGTCCGCCGTGCTCCTTAGAATTCTAGAACCGATTCAAGCCCACACTAACCAAAGACGTCCTGCTGGGCCTGATGCTCTAGGGTATCTGCAGCTCCTCATTTTTACATCCTCATAACAGTCCTGTTTGCTGCAGCCAAGCACGCACACCCGTCTGCTCTGCTTACTGTGCCCTGTCCTTTCAGGACAAAGGTTGTAATTACTTTTTAATCCCACGGATGATAGAGCTTTTGGATTTGTGTGTCATACATCTTCAGCCACAACTCAAGTCTGACATTGTCCCATTAAAGCAAATGTTGGTGGGAAGGTGTAAGCAGTGGACGGGGCTGTGCCCACATATGTGTGTGTGTGTGTGTATATATATATATATATATATATATATATATATATATATATATATATATATATGTATGTATGTATGTATATGTATATGTATATATATGTATATATATACACACACAGCAGCTCATGTGTTTGAATGCTTGGCCCTGAGCTGCTGCTGGCACCTTTTGGGCTGATTGTGAAACCTTGAAGAGGCGGAGCCTGACTGGGGGAAGCTGACGCTTCAAGCCAGTGGGAGACTCCATCTCAGCTGGATGGAACCTGAGAGCTGATGCCGGAGAGAGCCCTCTCGCTTTCACATGTGCACTGTGCATCACACAAGCCCAGACGTACATGTGTACATTCACATGAACACACCACTACCAACAACCAGAAAAAGAAAGAAAAGGGAATCATATATATTTTACCTTTTAATTAAATAATTTAAATGCTGAATTATGTGACACTTTATATAATTTGATTCAAAACTCTTTGCAAAATGGCGCTATTTTTGTAAATATTATAAAATCACCTATACAATGAGGCCTACGTATGCATGGCCTGAAGACAATTTGCTAATTCCTAGGAACATCACACTTGTGAGGCTCTAATCTAGATGAAGAAAATAAATCAGGATCTCTGTGTGCATGTAATCATCTCGAGTGACTGGATGGGAAATGTTGTGCTGCACTGGGTTACAGACACATCTGTCCTTCAGGTCTGGGCAGATGACTTATGAAAATCAGTTTATTGTCCTTATCCTTTTAAAATCCTAATGCCACATATATTTGCTTAATGAGATAGAGGGAGGGAGAGAGAGAGAGAGAAAGAGAGAAGAAGCAGGGGATGAGGGAGGGGCTTCTTTCGCCATGTTGGTTCTGGAATTGACCTCAGGTCATCAGTAGCAGGTAGTGACTTTACTGTTGAGCCAACTTACTGGTCCCGTGTTGATTCATAAGTAAATTATGTGACCATCTACCCATCAGTGAAGGCATCATATATGTTAAATAAAATTCCTTTTATTTAAATGTAAATGTTGCTTAACCAAAGTCACACGTAATCTATGTTTGAAAACTGTAGGAAGAATTTGATATTCTGTGCAGGGAGCTCTGAGTACACGTTCCCTCTCTTAGGCCTGGGTATTGCTCTAATGAGGCAGGACTCTATAAAGTAAGCTCTATAGGCATTCTGCAGTGAGGTGAGTCATGCCAAATGACACAGGACAGCACTGAAATGCAGTACAGCACTTTGCAAACCTAGAATCAATATTCTGTAAGCCTCACAGATATTGTTGTAAAAATCTATCAGGCTGGATACAAATATTATGAAACATTTAAATTTTAGATTGTTTTGTTTTGTACATCTATGTAGATTTCAATTTTGTGTTGTCTTCTGTAGCTCACAACCAAATTTAGGCCTCAGTAAGTCTTCTGGGTTGTTCTTCATTAAAGACAGTGCGGTGGTACCTGTGTGTCTTTGTATGGCATAAAAGTCCATTTATGCTTTAATGTATAATCCAAACTCGCATTGCTTTTAATCAGTTTTCTTATACATTCAATGTTCTCTGGTGGTATTTATGTGCCTTCCTTTCCAAGCTCTGAGAAACTTTTCCTAGTTATTGGGAAATAACCAACTTCTCTCATGCCATGGAGAATCTGTCTGTGCCTGTAACTGCAGTTCTTGCCTGTTTACTTGTCTCTGACCTTTATTCTAGAATAGCAACTTGACAGGGCATTAGTATTCATGAGTCACCGCTTGATTTTCTTTTAGATTCCTGTAGCTTTGGCTCCTGCATTCTAGGTTTGAGTCCTGATGTGGAAAAGTTCAAAGCCCAACCAGGCATGCCACCCTCTGCTGTCTGAGCACCTGAAGAATTTCCTTGTTACCAATAGAATTTGAAAGCTTAACCAGGAGATGCCCGGATACCAATCACTCTGAATCTACTTTTTTCTCTTAGGATAAATTGTTTTTCCTCCTGGCTTTAGACCAAGCTTTCCCTGTTGATGACATGCTTTTTTAATGCCTCCCTGGATCACTTGCGTTTTCTTTTTACTTTCATAGAATCGTGCAAGAACAGAAATTTCCTGAGGCTGTAAAATTTTGTGTCCTCTGTTTTACATAGGACTTTTTTCCTACATTGGTCTAGTCTAGCAGTTCTCAACCTGTTGGTCATAACCCCTTTGGAGGTCACATCGGATATCCTGAATACCAGACATTTACATTACAATCCATAACAGTGCAAAATTACAGTTATAAAGTATCAAGAAAATAATTTTATGGTTGGGGGTCACCACATGAAGAACTGTATTGAAGGGTCTCAGCATTAGGAAGGTTAAGAACCACTGCTCTAGAGAACTCTGCTGTTTTCCTTTGTAATTATCACAGATTCTCTTACATTGGTAATACCATTGCCAGTTAGGTTTAATGTGGATCTTGCTGTCTGACAAATTGATTGTGTCTATAATGAAGTACTTATCTCTGCAACCTGACATCTACGTTTTTTAATCTCCACATTTAGAATCTAAATGTGTGTTGATGGCATGATCTTGGTTTGCTAACACGTTCAAGCTCCTGGCTTTGGTTTGGTTTCTCTTCTGAAAGAGATTCTTTTCCTTTCAGGTTTACAAATCACTCAGGCAGTAGCCGAGCAGTAGCACAGCTTAACTGCACTCTCAGAGATTCTTATTCTTGGGACTCATATCCTATTCTCCCATGTCTGCACCTGCCTATTCGTTTGCATATTCAATAGTGGCCTTTATAATAAACCAGTGATCACAAAAAGACTGTCCCTGAGGTAACAGAAATGATCAAGCATGCAGACATGCTGTGAGAATCCCGTTTGAGCAAGTGAGACAGGAGGATGAGATCTACTGTTTGCAGTGAGTATGGAACGGTGGGGAGGACCGTGTGGTGGAACTGCATGCTTACTCCATGGGCCTATGTGCTAGCTCCCAGGGAGTGCTTGTGGATGCAGAGCTGAGATCAAACTGTAGGACATCAGTTGAAGTCATGGCCCAGTATCCATATCAACATCACAGGGTCAGCATAGGCTGGGGAAAAGGTTCAGCTGAGAAGCCCTCTTGCAAATGTGAGCAGCAGAATTCAGGTAGGCAGCACCCATACAAATACTGAGCAGGCATGGAGGCCCTCCTGTTGTCCCGTTGTTACTGTTATCTCAGGGGCAAGCCAGCTATTTACCCTGCTGATCCCAGAGCTCCTGGCTGAACAAGCCTCAACAAACTCAGTGGAAAGTAACGGAGGAAGATGGTAGGCGTCAACCCCAGATACGCCTCCACGTGCACGTGCACGGATGCACACAATGCACACCTGAATATCCATCCACCACTCTTACGCACATGTAGAAATAAAATGTGAAATATTTAATAAAGACTTTCTTTCTTTGTGTGAGAGGCACAGGGCACACACACCGCTGTGTGTGGACACAGGTCAGAGGACCACTCAGTGGAGTGCATCCTCTTCCTGCACCTTTACACAGGCTTCATGGGTGAACACAGGCTTTCAGTCTTGCGTGGCCAAGTGTTCCTATCCACTGAGCCACCTCACCACCCAGAAAATGCTTTCCTCATACAGGCTTTCACTATGTAACTCTAGGTGCCTACTCCAACCTGGAACTTACAATTCTCCTTCCTCAATGTCTCAAGTATAGGGACACTTTTCTTGATGGACACCATTTCATTACAGTATTTCGGACAGCAAAATCATATGTTTTTCTCCCAACAACCAATGCTTCAACTGATGTCCTACAGTTTGATCTCAGCCCTGCACCCACAAGCACTCCATGGCAGATAGCACCCAGGCCGCTGTAGAGTAAGGGTGCAGTTCCACCATGCTATCCTCCCCACCGTTCCACGCTCACTGCCAACAGCAGATCTCAGCATGCTCATCCTTCTGTCTCACTTGGCACCAAACTGGGGATTCTCACAGCACGTCTGCATGTTTGATCACTTCTGTTACCTCAGAGATCTCGAAGGAATACTGTTTGTGATCACTGCTTTATTATAAAAACTTTCTCTGCTCGGGTCTTCCTCTCCCATCAGCACTTCAGTTTCTTAAGGGGCCTTTTTATTTTGTATTTATTTTCATCAATACATCTTTATGGGATCCGTCTCTCACCTGACCTAAATCGGACAAACTCACCGTAAACCTCACTTATCACATTTTGATTCCTTCAGTGCCTCCAGGATCTCCTTTTACCATCTGCATCACACTTCATGAGGTACCAAGTTTGTCCAGATGAAACTTGCTAGAGAACCAATTTGTCTGTTGCTATTTGCTGCCATAATACTGGGTTCAGAAGCTGGGAAACCCAACCTGATTCTATATATTGTTGTAACAGTGCATATTGACAAAATCAAAGCATCCCTCCCCCTGTTTTACACACAAGAAATGTGTCTGTAACTATAATGTCTTACCTGAGTTCTAATAGTTGAAGAGGCAAAATTTTAATGTCCCTTAATGCCTTGTCTATAAATGATATAAACACTTTATAAGTATTCTTCTGGGGGAAAGTCTTAGCTAGCAGTGGCTGTGCTTGCCTCCTGATGGTACAGCTTTGAGGTAAGGTGAGGAGGGACATGGTAGAGACCACTCACATAGCTGAGCAGGCAGTGCATTTTCACCAGGTGCTCAGCAGCCTCCTGATGTTGAGGAAGTAGGCAGGTGTGTAAAAGTGAGCAGACTTTCTCTACACTTCTGTTGCTTAACACCTTTTCTTTTCCCCCACTGAGGAATTAATTATACTGGTCCAGAAACTGCCAAATTTGTGTCTCTGAAATAAATAAATAAAAAGTCAGCACACACAGTTACTCATAAAGTCAAAAGCCACTTGATCCCTGTCCTGATTAATTTTAAGAGCTCACTGAAAATATCCAAAGACATTTCTCTAAATGTTCAGCCTCACTGCAAGGGCATGAAAAGGACATGGGGGGGGGATGGCCAGAGTACACATGACCATTACCTGTATCTCCGGCCATGTGATCTGATGCTCTCATGTGCCTTCTATGAACACCTGCATACAGGTGGTACACAGAGAGACACAGACATGAACTCAGTCTCTCTCTGTCTCCCTCTCCATAGTCATGACATGATGATTCTTTAGGTCCAGTTGCCCCTTGGGCTTTTTTTCTTTCTTCCACTCCTCCTGTGGTCTGATTCTGGAGTTTCCAGAAAAATCCTTGTGTGATCACAATCCTATTCATCCTCCGCACCTGGTTTCAAGCTTTCCAAAGCTGTCTCTCCACTTCCCATATACACTCATTAGCCTACAGACCCACCATACACCCCATTTTATAGGATGAGGACTCTTCTTTGGGGAAAACGACTTCCCCCACCATCTGTGTGCTCTCACTCTGCTGTGAGTAGGAACTAACAGGACACCATAGGCACAGTCACAGTGATGACACTGACCTAGCTAGAGCCCTGTAGCCCTCCACCTCAGGCCTTCCCACTTTGATTTGCCTGTTAAGTCTCTTCTTAATGATAGTGGTCTGTGGCCCTGTCTCTTCAGGCACTGGAAGCACAGAAAAGCCACTCTGTGCTGCCCAGACCAGCTACAGAAAGCCAACCAACTTGGTCTACAGTCAGTGTGCAGGACCGAAGATTCTTGAATGAGAAGCAGAGAGAGAAGAGGAGAAGCTAAGTCTCTAAGGCATTCCTGGGCCCAGCTTCTCTCTGATTCCTCCTGTTGTCTGACTGGAGGAAGGCCAATGTTGGTCACAAACAGGAACCCCAGCCTGTCCACCCTTACCTTAAAACATCCTGGATTTTGTATCACCTACTCAACAGTACTTACCTTCATCATACCTCCTCACTGCATAAAAGTGTTGCCTGCCAAGTAGGCTTTGTTCTCTGATTGGATTGTGTGACTTCAGGACACATAGCTCAACTTGAATTTAGCAAAATGCTTTTGCAACATTACGGAAGACATCTCAGGAAAGACTTGCTAGCTGATTAATGGGAAAACTTCCTGAACAGAGGACTGATGTGTTTAGCATAAGTTATCAGGTATTATCAGTGTCTTAGGGTATGTATAAAAGTCGGCAGACTAAAGTCTTGTGATCCTCCATCTCCATGGAATTGTTCAAATGACTTCACCTTTCTGATCTCTAGTTCCCTCTTTATATTTTAGACAGGGAATAATAAGATCTCTATCACTGAACTCAAAGTTGCAAGGCATAGGAGTTCAATTTAATCTGCATGAAGCAAAAAGGTCCTTTTTTAGTTTTATTCAACTAAAGAACAAGAACACAGTGTATTTGTGTGTGTGTATGTGTGTGTGTGTGTGTGTGTGTGCAATTAGGTGTGATAAACAAGCAGCTCCAGCCTTTCCATTTCTTGTCTATAATTTTCCCACTGTAACACTTATTGGTGACCCATCATGGCAACAAACGTGGCCAGCAGAGTCTCTCAACTTCTATTTAACCCATTATTCAACCTACATGGAAATGAGTTCTCTCCCTCTCCCAGTAATTTGGATGTATCCTAAGATCGGTTTGATTCACACACGCTAAACTTGATCTATTGACTAGGTTGGAGGAGAGTGGGTTGCTCTAATTGGCTAGCCAACAGAACCCCATGCGCTTCCCTAGAATCCAGTACACTATAGAAGGGACATTGCATGGGGCTGGATGTTGTCTCCCCAGCAGCATCACCACAACCTCACCTCTGGAGCCTGTAACCACCCTCACCTAAGCCAAAGTGATAAGATCTGGACAGCTGGGGATTCCACCTCAGTCATGTGACTTGGCACAGGAGCACTTACAGTGGGAAGCTGAGGACCCGGAAGCAGATGGCATTATCATCAGACATCAGAGGCGGTTGCGATGTGCTTTGTAGGGGGAAATACTTCCTTTTGCTGTCTTAGTTATATCTGGACTTCTGCGCACGAAGCCAATCACTGTCTTATTAATGGAAGAGGGAGTGTGTAGTTCTTCCTTGCTGTTTTTAAGCGTATTTTACATCCCTTGGGCATTCACAGAAAATAGGCAAAATTAAGGCCTGGGGAGAGGGCTCAGTGGGTAGGAGGTCTTGCTGCACAATCATGAAGACCTCAGTTCAAATCTTGATCATCCATGTAAAAAAAAAAAATAGTCATTTGAATGCCTGGAGCCCATCACTGTTAGGGGAGGAGATGAGAGGGTTTAGGCTTTTGTGAGTGCCAGGCCAGCACAAGCTCTGTGAGAAAGCCTGATTCAGGGAAATAAGGCAAAGAATTTACAAAGTAGGAGACCCAACAGTACTTTTCTGGCCTCCAAATGCCCATCAGTGCACACCCCATCTACCTCTTCGCAATAAAGATGCCAGCAGTCAGATGAGAGCTTGTACACCATTGCAGCAAAGTAAGATACATTGTCAAAAGAGACCAGATAAAGGAAAGGCTTGCATGTCATTTTAATTGCAGGATGGAAAAGAATAACACACAGCCAGTATTAGGGCAGGACCCCACATAAGGATTTTTTGGTTTTTCAGACCACAGTGTAGGGCGATCATGCACGTGTCTCTACCTCAAAGCAGTTCAAAGTACAAGAAGATGTAGTTGATGCCAAGGTAGGAGTCTCATCCGTGGATCATTGAGACTGGATTTTATTTTGCCACTAATAAAGCATCCCTTGAATAACACATGGAATCTCTAAAAAATAAATCAGAACTGAGTATCAATCTTGCCTCACTATTACATTACTGATGACCCCCTGATAAAATCATAACAACAGCAGGATAATGCCATCCAGTGACCGTGAAACTCAACACCTCAGGGACCGTCTTACCTTTGTCTTGCTTGCTTGCCTCCGCAGATGCTCCCATAGAGGTACTTGATAGCTCTTGTCAAGGATAATGGTGGAGTTGGAGCAGTGCTTGTCCTAAGAGAAGGATTGAGGGATGAGGTGTCTCTGCTTGCTTTGTGGTGTGCTCCAGCTTTTCTTTCTTTTGAGAATTCTCTGAAGTTCAGATATTCCTGAAGAAATGTATTGCTTCCTGTTGACTGAGTGATGCACAGAAAGGATACAGAAGTATCTGAAGAGACAATTGAAAGGAGGACAGATTTGTCCACGTAGGTAGACTCATCCCTATGAACTCCAGGAAGACTGGAAACACACACACAAATGATTTATTCTTCCCAAGAAAGCCCATGGCTTATCTTTTTTTTTTCTTTTAAAGAGGCACCATTCTGCCAGTGTGGCCCATTTGTAGCATATTCCTCTTCCCAACCAGACAATTTCTGGAATTCTATGTGTCAAAATTTTTGCCAATTCCAGATGTCTCTGGGAGCCAGAGCCCACCCACTTCTCAGAGAGTTCTGTCTGTTGGACACGTAAAACTCTCCCTTCTATTGATGGGTATTTGATTACTTTCCCCAGTACCTATAAGAAATAAGTTGCATATTCTAAAGGTTTAAAACATTGCATGTGTGTGTATGTGTGTTGCACCTCACAAAGGGTTTCCCCAAAACAGGACCAACAACTGGATACCCTGTGTTTAAATTCATGAGTCAGTGGAAGACATTCCTCTATCAAACAACCACAGGTGGGAAGCCAGGGAGAAAACTCAACCTGTGAAGCATTTGCCTTGCAAACATGGGCACCGTAGGCTCATCCCAGGGACTGCACTATCAGCACAGGCAAACACTCACTTGTAATCCAGGGAAGGAAGAGTCAGGCAGATCCCTGGGGTTTGGAGCCTGCTACATGAGACCACTTCCTGGTTCCAAACAAGCTGGAGACGCTGTCTCAAAATAATAAACACCTGAGGGAAAACAGTAGAGATAATCCCCTGGCCTCTACATGCATGCACATACATGCACCTGTAAACTTTCCACATGCACACATGTGTACCTGAACACACACATAGTCACACATTCATACACACACACACAAAATCATAACACTGCCAGACCTTACATTATCTCCAGCCCTGAGGTTCTCCCAGGCTGCACCTTTTCTAATCCATCTTAGTCTTCCTTGATTATAGTGAGCATACAGAGGCCCGGTGATATTAATAGCACCATTGAGAGTAAGCTCTGTAACTAAGCACGTGTCTGACTCCCTCACCTCGCTGTAACAATGGATATCAATAGCTCTGTCAGCAGCGGTGCCTCCTCACACAAAGAACCACCACCACCAGAATTTATCTCTGTCATTTATTTGTTGTGCATTTCAGTTCCTCCATTAGTGCTTTTTGTCAGGCTAATTATGAAAATCTCTTTCCATTTTTTGCTCCAGACCTAGGATTGATCTCTGAATTCACAGATGATTTCTGCCTTCCTAATTGCATCCCTCTCTGCTAGAAAAAGAGGCCAGATGACTCCTCTGGCTCAGTTATCTGAAAAGGACTTGTCCTTGGAAGAGTCAAGTGTATCCAAACCTAGATGGTCAAAGAACAGGATGTTTGCTTTTGTCTAAAGCAATGTTTCCTATCCCCAATAGACTGGTAGCATCATCTCATTATCTCAGGATCTAAAACAAGCCCCTGAGGGCTGGACAGATGGCTCAGAGGTTAAGAGCCCTTGCTGCTCTTCCTGGACACATGAATTTGTTTCCTAGGACCTTATGTCAGGACTTACACCTGCCTGTAATTCCAGATCCGGGGGATCCGATGTCCTCTTCTAGCCTCTAAGCAAATGCACATATGTAATCTACATGCACACATATATTTAAATCAAAACAACAAAAACAAATCTTTAAAGGAACAAGCCAAAATAGTAGTAGCTCAGTTAGGCTGCTTGCTTAGTGCGCACAAGGTCCAGGTTCCATTCCCCACATACTGCATCAACTAGAGTGGTAGTGTGTACCTGTAACCCCAACACTCAGGAAATGAAAGGATGAGGGCCGGGAGTTCAAGGCCATCCTTTAATGTCCCAGATACAATCGGTTTAAGGCCAACCGGACTCTGTAAGACTCCATCATAAGCAAACACCATAACAAAGGAACAAACAACCTTTGTGAAAGTGACAAGTCTATTAGTTAAGTTGGAATCTCCGGTCTGATTCAGCAAATGGAAATCACTCTTGTGGGGACCTAACTGCCCGCAATACAAAGGATGTGACACATCTCCAGACTCTGCGGTATTTACTGACACTAAAGGGCAGATGATATCGCCTCAGGTCTCACCATGACACACCAAAAGCACTCCATTTCTACCAAGGACAATTGTGGCTCACGCATGTAAAGACACTTTTTGGTTGTTGCTATGGAACAAGGAGGAGACAGTGGCATTGAGCAGCTAGAAAGGCCAGTTCAGATAGCTTCCAGCAATAAATGCATATCTAGCTTGACTAGTCAACAGTGCTGAAATTAAGAAGGCTTGCTAAAAGGGAGGTGAGTGCCACCCTTGAACTGAAACTCAGAATTCCCCAAAGACGACTCAACACGTCTTTCTTCAGGGTGACTAGTAATAGGCAGACCTAGTTCCTCTGGTGACCTCTGTCACTCTTCACTCTGCGATGCCCTTGGTGAAGGTGGAGATAGCTCTGTCATATTTAAAACTGCCCTTTAGTTTGCTGACAAGGAAATTTGTTACTTCTCCAAATGCTGGCCAAAGCCAAGTCAGAGGGCTTTCAGACTGGTGGTATAGTTCAAATTTTAAACTTTACATTCTCCAACAGCATTACCACCTACCCAAATAAACACATATTTCATTTCAAGGGAGTAAGGGGGGGACATATTAAGCTGAAGAGACAACTCAGTTGATGAAGTGCTTGCTGCACAAGTAGAAAGAATTGGGTTTGGTCCCCGGAATCTACATAAAGTAGCTGTGTGTTGTGGCAAACATTCATAATCCGACTGCCCAGGAGGTGAGACCTTACTGGCTGGCCAGCCTAGGTGAATTGGTAGCTCCAGACTTGTGAAAGATTGTGTTTCACCAAACAAGGTAGATAAGATAGCCTATGGGGAATGACATTCAAGACTGTTCATTAGCCTTCAAGTTCACGCCTATATATGTGAGCACTCACACATGTGCACACTGCACACACAGAGAATACATTAAATGAACAAGATATTCAGGCACCATCAGTGTGAATATGAGTCACATGAAATTTCTTATGAGCTACTGTCAGAAGAGGGTGACAGTGTCTAAAGTGTTACACATAACAGCACTGTTGAGGAGGATATCTCTGTCTCTCGGTTATTTATCAACTGCCTTTTCCATAAATCCAGGCATCTTCCACATGGATTGCAAGTAAAGATCCAAATGTCAAATTTACCCATTTAGAAATCAAAGGCTCTGTTGAGCTTTGTCCCAAATGAGGCTAGAAATGTCATCTGTTTACCCAGGAAGTTGTTACATCTCGGTTGTGGAGAGAAGAGCCCTTGAGATTCTGACAGTGAGCTGTGGCTCACATGTCCTGATGTGGCGGCCACACCTGTCCCTCCTAGTGTATTCTTCTTCAGTGTCACTGTGATGCCACTCCCTAAGTGACAAGGGACACTTCCTCCTACCTTAAGCTCAACTCCCTTCTCCAAAACTAGGGATCTCTGAAAGTAACATTTGTGACATTATGATTATTTCATAAGTCATTGTGGAATCCTGTCTTATATCTGTTAGATTTGTCTCTTGGTCTCTGACCACTGTGGTGTGTGGAAACCATGTGGCCATATGGAGGGACCACCAGATTTCATCATGACAGTTATGCAGATGAAACTCCAAATTATTCCAACCCCCAGGTGACAGGTCACCTCCAAGCTTCAGGATGTTCCTTTTCCATGTAAAACCCAAATATGTGGTTCTTCGGAGCCTCCCGAGAATTATAGATTAGACTGGTAACCAATGTCAGTGATGTTCTTTTTGTTTTGAGACAGGGTGTTATTATGTATGTGAACTTACATATGTGAAGGCCAGAGCTCAACCTCATACGTTGTTGCTCATGAAGGGCATCCACAGTGTTTTTCTGAGGCAGGGTCTTCTCTCACCGTGATCTGGAATTCACCAATAAGGCTAGGCTGGCTGACCACCAAGCATTCAGGAGACTCCTGATTCCACCTCCCCAGTGCTGAGATGGCAAACACTGATCTCCATGTACGACTTCTTTATGCACATTCTTGGGATCAATCATGGGGCCCCAAGCTTGCCTGGCAAGTACCTTACCAACTGAGTTCTCTCCGCAGCTTCTTATTACAGAAGTCATAAGGGTGTAACTCAGGACTATGGTATTCGCCTGACCTAGGTTCAACCCCCAATACTGAAAAATCAAAAAGTAATGGATTATATTCCACAGTCCTAATGAAGGCCCAGACCTGCCTCTCAAATACTACAAACTCTGTAATGACTGTAAGTAAGAAAAGATGACTTTCTGTGTCACCCATCCATCTTTAGCTATAGAAATGGAATCAACTCCAAAAGATAAATCTGCCGTCTATTCCAAGAGACACTGATTTTTTAATTCTAAAAGACCAGTAACAGAAGAGCAGCAAATTCATCACTGCAGCAGGTCCTTTTCTTCTGGTGCTTGGTAGACAAACAGCCCTTCCCTCTGAAACATTTAATAACATCTTCAGTCTCAACCTCAACTAGGTCCTTTTCTTCTCATTTGAGTATTCAGAAGTGATGAATCACCCTAAGTTTGGATAAAGAAGTGGAAAAGTAAGTAATTCTGACATGCCCTTCAAAGACTGTCCTTGGATGCAGAGTTAGAGCTTCCCAGGCCCAGTTCTGTCAGTATCTTCCTAATCACACGACATGCTGCTCTAAGTTGGTGCCCTCCACTGTAGCAGGGCACTTGCCATGTAAACTCGGCAAGGAACTCCCTCCCAAGTGTTTCCAGTTTATGGGCCATTAGATGTGATCGGCAATGGGTTAATCGCCTTGGCAGTAAAATGCTACCTTACAGTTCAAAACAATGCTTAAGATTTATTTGTTCAAATGAAGTAACACAACAATGTAAGATATTTTCTTCTAACTCTCTAGTCCTTCAAAATTGAAAAATTGTCCCTGTTCTTGGAAGCCAAGATATAAACCTGGGTTTGTTTCCTTGAGAAATAGTTACTGGAAGCAAAAGATACTTTAAAAGTAGAAACAAGCTAAAGAACAGAAAAGCAGAAAGAGGGACATGCATAATGATTAGCTCAGTCAGGGTGAACAAAAAGAAAAAAAAACAAATCAGTTTAAGTTAAGACAGTTTGGTATTACTATAAAGATAGAAAAATAAACTGAAAAAAACAGACCTCAAGTAGAGTAACAGAGTTAAGAACTGTTTTTCTAGATCACTGGGGGATAATAAAGTGTTCATTAAATATGTTGAGACAGTATATCTTATCCAAAACAAATAAGTTGGGTTCCTTTATCAGTGTTAAATAATTAATTAAAAAATCAATTCTAAATGACTTACTTAAAAGTAAAAGAAAGACTTTAAGGGCAAAAATTTAAGAAAGAGAGTTGATGACCTCAATACAGAGATCTTGAAAATTATGCTGAAGACACAATTGAAGGAAAATACTAACAAACTCAACTGTGTTAAAATGAAGACATCTTAAACAAACATGGGCTACTGTGTAGGAGACATATCTGCACCAAATGCAATCATCACCAGCGGCTGGGACCAACTGTCCACACCATGAGCCTGTGGGAGACATGAACTGCATTGTTCCTTTCCTCATCTCTGTGACCAGGCACCTGGCAGCAGAAAACTTACTCCCTAACATCAACAAGATGCTCGGGAAGTCACAAAGGTTAGTGACAAACATTTCAAAAGAAAAGCAACACAAGTGACCAGTCCAAATAAGAAGGTGGTCAACTTTATTTGTGCTCAGAGGAATTGCCCTTGAAACACAATGAAATTCTTTTTTAGCATGCACAGAGCCCCGGGTTCAAGCCCTAGACACTCTCACACCTATTTATTAGCAATTAGAAAACACAGAAAAAGAACATGAAAATTATATACCAAATTAAACAGCTATGTTAGTGAGAATAAAATTTCGTTTTAACAAGGATTGCAATACAGTGAGTTAATGAGGAGCGTCAAACATCAATGATGGGAATGTAAATGAGGAAATCAGATTGAAAATAAACTATTAGAATTTAGTCATTCTGGGAGCAATCACTCCCTCTAATGATGATCTTTTCGTACACACATACACATATTGCTTGTCACAAAGCATGAGTCAATCTGCATTTGCTACTTTTATCACTCTGACCAAATACCTGGCAAGAAGCAACTTAAGGAAAGATGGGTCCACTTCGGCTTATGGTTTGAAGAGACAGAGGCCATAATGGTGGGCAAAGATAAGGTGTCAGGAGTGAGGCAGCTGGTCGCTTTGGATCCACACTCAGGAAGAAAGCAAACAGGGAGTGGATCTGGGATATAAAACCTGGTCTGCATCTCTTAATTCTCATCTCTGTGACCAAACAACAGGAAGCTTAAGTGTGGAAGGGTTTATTTGGGCTTATGCTCTGAGGGGTTACAGTCTACCCCTGCAGATATCAGGGGAAGCAGGACCATGAGGGAGGGGTTTACATCAGAGATGCAGCCAGGATAGTGAAGATGGACAAGAAGCGGAGTCAGGCTTTAAACCTCGAGGTTCATCCTAGTGACCCACAAGTCCCGGAAACCTTTCAATTCTGAAACGTCCTACAACTTTCCAAAGCGGCACCACTATCTGGGAGCCAAGTGTTCAAATATGTGAGCCTATGGGGAAATTTCTCATTCAAATCACAGCCAGCACTGCCTAAATCCCTGTACCTTAGTATAGATACGTGTGTACATGTGTGTATGCAAGCACGTGTGTGTGCATTCTCTCCCTTAACGTAACATTATTGAACAGTGGAAATAAAGGAGTTATAGTTGCACATCTCAGTACAAATGCACAGGGATACACAATTAGTTTATTATGGATGTGAAAAGAATTTTTGATGTAGTGGTGGATGCCTTTAATTCTAACACTTGGGAGGCAGAGGTAGCCCAGTTGACATAGTGAAAACCAGGTCTGCTGGGAATACATAGTAAGACCAAATCTAAAGAAGAAGAAGAAGAAGAAGAAGAAGAAGAAGAAGAAGAAGAAGAAGAAGAAGAAGAAGAAGAAGAAGAAAAGGAAGGAAGGAAGGAATAATATAGAAGGGAAATAATAATATAGGAAGGAAGCAAGGAAGAGAGAGAGGGATGGAGGGAGGGTGAGAAGGAGGGAGGAGTAACAGCATCCCTATGACCTGGTGCTCTCTGATATTTTGAACAGAGGATGGATGGAGAGATCAGTGTTGTAATCCCAGCATCCGGCAAGCTAAGGCAGGAGGATGGTTTGTCTGTGAGACCATCCTGGGCTACATTGTAAGTTCTAGGGTGAGCAAGGCCGCAGAGTGAGACCCCGTGATGGTCTAAGTGAGAAATGTCTCCAGTCAGTGGTGTGGTTAGTGGAACCTTTAGGAGGTGGAGCCTCGCCGGAGGAAAAAGCACATCACTTAAGGGCGCTGAGGGTTCATAGCCTTGTCTAACTTTTAGTTCATTCTCTCTGCTCATGTTTCCGATTGAGATGTGATGTCTCACGCTGCTGCGGCCATCTTCTGCCGTGTTTCCCTTGCTATTGCGGAGTCTCCTTCTGGAACAGTGGCTCTCAACCTTCCTGAGGCTGCGACCCTTTAGTACGGTTCCTCGTGTTGTGGAGTTGTTGCTGCTTTACAACTGTAACTTTGCTACTGCTAGGAATTGTAATATGAATACCTGATATGCAACCCCCAAATGGGGTTCAGAACTGCTCTCTCTGGACACATAGGCCACATAAAAACCTTTCTTCCAAAAGTGGCTTTCAGTTATGCTTTATCACAGCAATAGGAAAATAACTAATACAGACTGTCTCAGACAGCAACAGAACAAAAAGAAAATGCACATGTTATAAAACATGTTACTGTAGAACGTTGTAAAACCAAAATGAGATATTCTTACAAACTTATAAACAATTAGAAGACCACACAGGAAGGGAGAATGGTTCTTAGTGTCATTCTACACAACACTTATTTGCACAAGGAGGTAGCAGGGCAATGAGGGACTAGAATGCCCAGAAGCTACCCGGATTCAGTAAGTATTTTATTGTTATTCTTTGAATCATACAAATACGATGTTTGTGCTCTCGCCCAAGTAATGTGTTTGAAAATACAAAATAGTAAGAATCCTTCAAAACAGATATCAGGTGATTTTTCCCACCTGAGCATTCTGATACTGTTTTATAAATTTAGAACCTGAATGTGACTGATTAGTTTCCATTTCTGGTGGCACTTGGAATTAGCTGTCCCACGTTGACAAAAACAAGCAAGCCTGGTTTCCACTAACCAAGCTAGAAATAGGTAAGTGAGAGTTATTTTAGGAAAGCAATACCCAGGCTTAGAGTGACAGTAAGAGCTGTTCCCCTGTTTTTTTGCCTGTTCAGCACCATCGTGTCCTACACATTCCATGGAGGACAAGATGTCCATTGAAGCCTTTCTGTGTACATATTAGTCTGTGCCGCCTTTCTCTTTGGTGGGTTTTGAAACCTCTATCTGCTTGCGGCCAGCCATTCAACCAACTGTTGAGTTCTTACTTCCGCCCTTAATATTGTTCCCTTTGTTGGATAGAATTGGATCAAATCAGGGCATAAATTATGCTTCAGCATTTATTTTCAATCACTAAAGACCTTCTAGAGTCAGCTCCATAATCCTGCTTTAAATACATTAAGGGATCAGGAATTCAACCAAATTGTATCCCTAGGCACCCTGCTCTGTGCAACCACATGAAATTATCAGAACAAACAGGAAGATGCTGAGCTGCTAAGACAATTCAAGTACAAAACGCTATTTTAAGAGGAAATTATTGGTGTAAGTTGATGTTTAATGAATTGCATATAGCCTAGGTAAGTTTTGAAGCAATACCCAAAGCAAGCAGGTCATTTGTCAGCCCTGAAAGCCCCCATGCCTACTGCCCCTCCCTTCTCAGTGGGCTATCATGGGGCTACTTAATTCCCTTATTCAAGAGTTTGTATAGATTAGCTTGTACATCTGAAAAGCCAACTGCACTCATTCATGGTTCCCTACTTTCAGGTCTTACACCATCACCCAAACACATATATAAAATTTAAAAGTGGGCCCTGTGTATAAAAGAGAGCATATGACTTCTGTCTTTGTGGGGGTGGGGCAGTGCTGGGCTACCTCACACATAATGATTCCTAGATCCATCCATTTAGCTGAAACTTTCTTGGCTTCAGTTTTCTTTACGGCTGAGTACAACTCCATTGTATATATTGAACACATTTTCACTGTCTATCCATTACTGACCCTCATCCATTGTTAAATGTGCAAGTATCCCTATTAAAACATAGTCTTGTGGGCATATGCTGGGTCAGAGGGTAGTGCTATGGTTTGGGAAAGCACCACCACGATTTCCACAGTGACTGCACAAGTGTACACTCCGACTATTAGTGAGTAGGGTTTTCCCCTTCCCTGCATCCTGACCAAGACTTACTATTACTCTTTTTCTCTTGGGTGGCTATTCTGACAGGGGTAAGATGAGATCTCAAAATAGTTGTAATTTGTACTTCCCTTTTGACTAGGCACATTGAAGAGATTGAAGTATTTATTGGGCATTTGTGCTTTTTTGTTTTTTGTAGAACTATGATCTTCTGTATCAAAGGGAGCTTGCTTATTCGATTTTATTATAGGGTCATAAAATGTCCTCTTTGAAAACGCTGGAAAGATTGTTTAGGGGCTCAAAAGCTAATTCTGCTCTCTCAAAGGACCTCAGTTTTGTTCCCAGCACCCACAGTAGGTGGTTTATAGCCGCCTGTAATTCCAGCTCCAGGGGATCTGGTCTTTTTGTCTGGATTCTGTGAACACCTGCACTCATATGTGCTCTCTCTCTCTCTCTCTCT
>CM053749.1:6725921-6742415 GCA_028658305.1 Pachyuromys duprasi
TCACCGGGAAATTTCTCCAGGTAATACCTGGGTGTCTCTAGGGTTTTCCCACTTGATTTTCTCACCGTAGGAGTTCCGCTCACCTGGCACTCACAATGCTGGCGTTTTAGGTCCCAGAGTTCAGTCTCCTGGTCGCTGCGTTGTTTCTGCTCTCCTACTCCTCAGACACAGTGTTCTCTCGTGGCAGCCATCTTGGATCTCCTCGACTGGTTCACAATCTTATCTTCCTGAGCAATGTCTTCCTGGAAGATTCCTCTGAGTCATGTTGCCACTATTGTTAAAAATAATCTTATGCAAGTCATATTGACACAGACAGTCTCTGCACTGACTTGCTTGTGCCTACACGGGAGTCACTTAGATAAGAAAAAATTAATAAAATTTGTAAGTTATATACTGCCCCCCCAAAATACTTTGGAATTTCCAGAAAATATATTTCTATATCGGGGTGTGAGAGATTGATTTTCAGAGAGACACTATCTTAAAGCCAACATTAGAAAATGAGCAGGATGTAGGATAATTCAGGAGGTAAGGAAGTCATCTGGAAATATAGAGTACTCACATGTCAATGAACAATGAAGAAGAAAGGGCCTACACTGAAAAAAAAAGTATATCTTGTTATGGAGGTCTCTGCATGAAAGTCACTGTCCCTCCCTTTGCCTGTTTCTAAGTAAGGCTTCCTGAGGCCCTTTATGTTTAAATCACAACAGAAGGGTTCCTTTTTAGAGCCAAGAAGAGACCGGGAGAACTATAATTGCAAGTTAGGAGAGACAGTGGCTGAATCACCCCATGCAACATCCTTGACAGAGCAGACACCTGACATAACCCAAATGGCTCTCCTACTGCTAGGTCACACCAGATCTGCAGAAGAGATTTTAGGTGCTTTTGCAGTCGGGCATGCAAGGATGGTTGAATCCTTAGACATAAGAACAGCAGAATTACGACTTTGTTGTGAACTCTGCGTATGTATCACAGAATAATAGAAAGCTTTGAGTTCAAAGGCATGTTTGGAACACAAAGTTAGGACCCTCAGAAAAGAAAGAGTGAGTAAACAATAAAAGCTAAGTGCTTCCACCCTCTCCCATTCCTACCACAGAAGAAAAGCTCCTGGGGGAATATTCAGTGTTTAGCCACCTCCTCGCTCCCCACGTCAGCAGGAGGTCAGAGGAGAGGGGACTGGAGCCGCTCCTGGCTTAGTGTGCCGATGGCGTGGACTGGTTCTTAGAGCTTAGTGCTAACTAGTGATTTCAATTTTGATGGGCCCCAACATCTGGAAGTGCTGACCAGTCAGCCAATTGTTCTCAGGCTTCCAGGCAAAGGTAAGAAAATTCAAAGGAGACGTGCAAGGATAGAGGGAGCGGGATAGCTCGGAGTCCTTGGACCCCTTCATGTCATTTCTCGTGGAGTGAGAGGATTTGATATTGGCTAGTTCAAGGATTAATGCGAAAAACAGCACTTTCTTCATCCATAGTCTTAGAAGACGCTAACGTAGTAAACTCACAGGTAGCCATGGAGCTAAGTGGTAAGATGTTTGCCTACGATGCATGAGGTTCCAGTGCTGATCCTCAGGCCATGAAAAGTGAAACAATGCAGTTGACACCTGCCAATCATAGTGCTGACCTCCTGCCTTTTGAAAAACTGTTTTCTTTAACCGGGTAACACCAGTATGTAATGTGCTTTGGGCATATCTACCCCACATTTCTTCTGATCTCCCTCTTCTCTCCTCTCTTATGCCTGTTAGTCCTTTTACTCTCCTAGACAGCTCTGTCTCTGCCTTCACATACTGACACACACAGCAGCACTTTTTAAGCTCACTTCTTGGGATCCAGAATCTATCTAGACGGCTCTATGGAGAAAGGAAAGGAAATGCTTCGGGAGAAACACTTGGCCTTTTCTACACTAAACAGATGGTTCCAAACTGCCCAGTGTGACCACCAGCACCAACTGGAAGTGACAGGACTTTCACTTTTTATACTGAACCCATTAAACACACGCTGCTTCCATTGTGAGATCACGGTCCCTTAACCGCTCTGAGCCACTGAAAACTGGTGATTTTCCTGTTGTCGGAAGGTAGGGCAGAGACGAGCAGTTGAGGCCAGGGAAGGCTGAAAGTTCTATTTGCCAGAGAGCTGGATATTTTCCTTAGATCAGCGGCCGACCAGAGACAGAAAAGCTATGCACCCTCACCCGTGCCCTGTGCTCTCTTGCTGAGCAGCCCTAGACTACTGATATCATTCATCCAGCTGGCCAATCAGCTGATGGTACCAGAGACAAATGACTGATGGCAGAGTCAAACCTCCATGTGGGCAGACTCCCAGCAGTTCTCCGTTATAACCTCGGGTTGGCATCTGTTGTATCATATGCAGGATTATCGGGACTGCTACTCTACATTCACTACCCTTGTCTTAAGCATTACTGAGTTGAGAGCCGTGGCTTGCCGCTGCTCCCACACACCTCATATCTGGAACTTTCCCTGCGGGACAGACACCAAGGCAGACAGTCTAACATTGTCTCCTGCCGGCTTTCAATAAATGTAGCCAGAATAGATCTAAAACCCTTTCCCCTGAAGCCACAGCTTAGCTCTGGTGCTGTTTGGGCCAGTGGGAATTAAGCAGAATAATAGTCATGTTCAGAGAAACTTTATTTTTTTATTATTACCAATGACATACACACAGTTCATGCCATTTCTGTTTGTTTGTTTTAAGTTCAGACATTTCAATACCACTTGTCCAAATCTGCCCAAACTTGAAGGTGAGATTGTAAACCACAAACACCAGGCCTGACACCATCCAGCCTTGAGCCAATGCCCACCATCCTCATGGCCCACAGTGTGGCCACTGGAGAAAAATCAGCACCTGTATACTTAGGCTACAGACGCAGGCTTTCTGTGACATGAACAGTTCACGTTCTTGGCTGGTACCCTCTGGGAAAGGAAGCAGGGAAATGCCATGAAACTAAATCACCCGGTACAAATTCACATCTAAGTTGAAAAACCATCTCCGTTACTCTCTTAGGCAATATAAACATTTATGATGCACACCTGTGAGATCCTTCCCCCAGGAGCACAAAAGATGGGGGCGATGGAAAATGATGCTGCTCAGACTTTATACTCCTAAAATCAGGAACAAAGGAGAAAGGGATCCTCCAAGGAGCAGCAAAAGCAGGAAACCATATTTCGAGTGTCTGCCACGCCAGGCTCCCCATCTTTGAAGCTGTACTCTCCTCTCAGATTTCACGGGCCCAGATGTCTGCTTTTGAAAGGAGACTTTGTATTGGCACAATGGGGATACACACTGTAGGCCTTTTATGCGTTTGAAGTGCGATGTGTTTCTTCATCCAATCATAGTAGATTTACCCCAAAGGAAATTTATTAATAAGGCAATACATGGAAAGGGGTCATGCTTTAGTCTAAGACACCCAAATTTAGGACTTTAAAATATCATCTCTTCCAGCATCTCAGACCTCCAGGCAAAACACACACACAAAGAGAGAGACCTCTGCCACCAAACACAAAACCCTAGCAAGGAATCAAACAAATCTGAAATTGGGATCTGGTTCTACTTTGCACAAGTATAAGTCACTTGTGGTAATGTGCCGGTTCTTTCTTAAGTTGTGACTTTGAACAATGAACTTAACCTGTATGAATCTCAGAGTTTAACAGCAGAAAACAAACTCTGGAAATCTGACCTGGAGAGGTGGGAGGCATTGCTCAGTCAGCAGGGCTTGCCTCCTGTGTGTGAAAATGGGGTTTCAATTTCCCAGAGCCTCAGCAAACAGATGCAGTCCAGCCATCCGGGTTGTAGTAAGAAATTGGAAAAGTCTATGATTTATGGCATTAACTATTACTGATTAACAGGGAGCAGATAATATAGTCTTCTCTTAGAGCATTCTATTTTTCTTTTTTTTTGGGGGGGGGAGGATTTTGAGTAGGAGTCAGTCTGATGTAATCTATGTAGCCAATAGTGACCTTGAACTTCTGATCCTCCTGCCTCTACCTCCCTAGGCTCACAGGTGTGCAAACTGCATGGTTCCGTATTTGTAAAGGATTTCCTAAATCATCACTTTCTCTGGAAGGAAGTTAGTGACTAACTAACTGAACAGTCACTCCTGGTCTCCAGTTGGCTCACCCTTCCCAGGCACCTGCTGAAGATGTTCCCACCCTACTGAGAGCAACTTATTAAACAGATCAGCCAGAGGCAAGGCTCTCCTTGTGCCCCTCCCCAGGGTACCAGAGTTGGCTGGCTAGCAGTCTGGTGAAAGGGCAGTCTCTGAAGGAGTCCTTTCAGGAGTCAGGTCATGGCCACAGGAACATGTCAAAATGCTCCCAGAGAGGCCTCCTGGACTAGTCCCTGGTGACAGACAGGCCAGAAACAGCACTGACCCCATTGCAGCCCAGCCAGGCCCTCTGCTAAAGGTTAGACATCTGCTCTTCCATGGCCGTTTCTGAACAAAGAAACTCTGGACTAGTTATCTATGCGATGTAGCTTTTCTGGGAAGTAAAGCATATGTCATAAAATATGTTTGGCTAGCTGGAGAGAGAGCTCTGTCAGGGCCCAAGTTCAGTGCTCACATCATACATAACAATGGCAGTTCCTGGTGGCAGGGCTAGGGAGACAAAGACAGGCAGATCTTTGATGCTCGCTGGCTAACTAGTCTGGCCTAATGAGAAGGCTCCAAGCCTGTGAGAAACAAAACAGAACTACAGCCGCAGCAGCAGCAACAAAAAGCCCACAAGGTGGGCAGCTCATGAGGAATAACACTCTAGTTTGACCTCTAACCTCCATGTACGTACACACACACACACACACACACACACGGCCAGGCTGGGTTTTCCTATCCTGACACCCACCCCTCCGAGGGAGACACCCACCCTTGTCACCTACCCTTTATGAACATGAAAGGTGAGTCAGAGGGGTTTGTCGGTTTATTATTTACGTATCTGAATTCTGAAACTGAGGTTAGGGATTAGCTCAGGCTGGGAACTTACCTGAGTGAGCTAAAGCTCTTTGGAGCCTGTGAGTTTGAGCTTGCTTCTTTTCAGCTGTGGTCAAGCATACTGTCCAGAAGGATGCTAACCTTCTGATTACAGATGGCAGCTCTGCAGGCTGGTGGCCTAGCTTGAATGAAAGAGTGCCCACTTAACATATCGAAGTCCTGGGGTTGTGTTCTAGGACATAGAACCAGGCATGGGGCGGCATGCCTTTAATCCCAGCGCCTGGGAACTGGGGACAGGAGGATCGGACCTATGAGGTTATCCTGGGCTGCGAAGCAAGTTCAAGATCAGCATTGCAGATCTGGCTGGTAAACACTGAGACCCAAATAGTCGAAGTGCTTGTAACATCCTTACCAGTCTCTATCACGACATCCATAAATCATGCTATATGATCCCAGGCTGGAATGTTGACTTTTAGTACCACACGTTACCCCTTTCCTATATATCCAAACAGCTGTAAGTGTCAAACTTTTCGGGTAGTCCTTTCTCTAGCACAGAATTGTGTGCAAGCAGCTAAGACATGCTATAAATCCTCGGGGTATATATTTATTGGAAGCCTGTTAGGCTATTCCAGGGGACCCTGTGATTTCCTGTGGAGGAGAGGTAGGTTTTCTATTTCTACACAAAACCAGAGGCGCCCTATAGTTATGTTGGCATGGACCTGCAGCGCCACCTGTTGGCCGATGTGTTGATACTCACCGCTCAGCACAAAGTTTTCAAGGGAATAAAGTGCTTATTTCCAAAGCAGTAGTCAAGGTAGTAAGAAGATGGAAGGCCACAGTCAGAAGGCTGGGATCTCATACTGGAAAAAGAGACTCTCATCTCTCTGAAATTGTTGGAGCTTCCAAATTCAAGTTGAGCAAGAAGTTTGTTACTTTTCTGCTCTGGAAGAAAACAAAGCAGAATAATAACTTCAGATTCATAAGTCTTTAAAGGGTAGGATAATCTTATCATTCATTGGAAAAATCAAGCTGCTGAGTGGTTGTGTCCCAGAGCTCTTTAAATATTTAAAGTTTACACATTTAAACCTGCAGCATTTCGGAAGCAGAGATGTAATTAATAATGCCTACTTCTATTTCTATTAATTTTTAAACAGTTGTTACAATGCTGTCCTAGTCTGCTTTCTGTTCTTGTCAAAAGCACCATGACCAGAAGTGATTTGTGGATAAAAGGGTTCATTTCATCTTACCCTTTCAGGTCACAGTCTGTCACTGAGGGCAGGAACTGAAGCAGAGGCCACAGAGGAATGCTTACGGGCTGGCTTCCCCTGTGCCCGGCTGTCTTTCTTAACAGTCCAGGTCCACCTGCTTATGGGTTGTAAGTCAGTGTCTTGCACACATCCTCACAGGTCATTATGACGGATGAAATTCCTCAGTGGAGATTCTCTCTTCTAGGTATGTCTAGATTTGTGTCAAATTGACAGTGACAAAATCCTGTCAAAGCACAACTCTTTGCTGGCCCCTCCTCACCTGTCACAGACACTTGCTCATTTTCCGTGTGGTGTTTTTGGGACTTTTTGGTTTTTTTGGTTGGTTGATTGTTTTTTGTTGTTGTTTTGTTTTGGTGGTGGTGTTCTTTGGTCATGTGGATATATTCTAGTGAGAACTGTGGTTCTGGAAGGCATGTGCCTCACACCTGTTGCTCTCTGAAAAAGCAACAAAGAACCAATGAAGAGAGACCTCTCAACCTACTTCTCTTTAAGGAAGGTTCTACCCCCTCGTAAAAGTCCCAAGAGAGGTCTGACATGGAGAAGACAGTGAGTGTACAGTCTCCTCACTGATGGGAAGAATGCAGATGCCCAGAGTATGCGCCTGAGTACCACAGACACAGGTCAAAGAGCAACCAGGAATGACATCCACTGATTAAGAAGGTTCCAAGTTCAATGACAAACATACACTTCTACTTTTTTTTAATGAGTGAATGTTCAAGGTCAGACCAGATGAGACTTCTCAAAGACAATGAAGCAAACAAACCCCAAAGAACAACAGGAGGTGATGTTGGCAGTGTGCAGAGACTTAGCAGCATACCTCCCGGTGCTCACCTGGAGAATGCCCCAGGTGTGTGTGTGTGTGTGTGTGTGTGTGTGTGTGTGTGTATGTGTGTGTGTGTGGTCTGCCCTCCCTCCCCTTCAATCCATATTCATCACCCTTCCTCCCTCACATCCCCCCTGTCTTGGCACATTGCCTTTGCGACTGCCTCCTAGCCAATTGCTTCCCTGGGACTCCAGTATCGTATATACCCACCAGCATTTTAGAAATTCAAATTGGGTCATGTCATTGCTCTGCTTAAAACCAGTGAGAAGGGACAAAATCCAGTCCTCTTAGCATGACACATCAAACTTCCCAACTTGGCTCAGCTTCCCTGAGCAGCTCTATTTCCTGGCTCCACCGCCCCCTGTCTAGCCCCTCCCTGACATACACGTGTCCACTCTGAGAGCTCTGTCTATATTTATACTCTATTCCTGCAGCCTGCCGTGTCCCATCACTGGATACATTTTCATTCACCCTTCAAGGTCCATTTCCACTATCTCTACCTCTCAGGAGCCTTCCCCAAGGTTCTCAAGTGGAAAGTTTGCCTGCAAAATGTGTTGCTCCTCTTTCTTATTGCCTATGCTTATTATACCATGATGTTCACTGTGTTATAATACCACTAGCTGATTACTCTTCCCTACATAGATCTCTAACATAAAAATCCCTGCTAGATCCTGTTATGAGCTTTAATTAACACTCCTTGTCCGAGAATATACACTGAAAATTAAACATCAAACTACCACTGTGCTAAATACTAGAGATGCGAAGACAAGCTATGAATGACACCGGCAGTCATGCCAAGCAAAGTCCATCTTTGTGCTTGCTTAGCTCACAAACAGTTGGAGAACAGAGAAGTATGCCGTGTGTCCGACAAAGGCAAACCCCACCGCAGTGTGGTGATTTCTCCTGGAGACTGACCCAAATCAGCAGTGAAATGGTACCTGTAGAATGTGCTGCTTTGTTTTTTTTTCCACTTAATAATTTCATCTTATTAAGACATGGTCTCATGTGTCCCAGACTGGCACCAGGCTTACTATATAGCTGAGGATGGCCTTGAACTCTTGACCCTCGTCCACTTTCCATGGACTGGGATTACAGGATTAAGTTACCATGTCGACTCAACATCCTATCTTTTACTTAAAATTGTAACATCTGTATATGTCTTTGCCATCTGGAGTTATTGAGTATTTATAAAAAAAACATTTTCAAATCTATTTATCTGGGAAGGGGCACTGGATTTTTGCTTTCACTGTGTGAGGTCCATGGACGGAAGTTCAGGCCCTCAGACTGTTCTGCAAGCTTTTCCCCGTGCTTTTCAGTTGTATTTGTTACATCTCAGTACAGTGTCTGACACTGTTGCCTGTGCATGGTAGCACTCCGAAAGCTCTGGATTGTAACAGTGTTTGTGGAATGGGCAAACATATGGACGGATGAACGGATGAGCTCCCAAAATGATGGGCAGATGGGTAAGTCTGAGTGTCTGATCCTACTCCCAGTGGGCGTCCATCACATTTGGCATCCAGAACTTGGATCTAGAGAGGGAGAGCATTTGTTGGTTCCTGAAAGCCTTAACGTTCTTCCAAGCTCTCCCGTGTCCCGCCAAGGCATAAGCACTGGGAACTGTATTTCTTGGTTGTCTGTCTGCTTGATCTGCTTAGACTCTACCAGCTCGAGGTGCTTATATCATGTTTAAACACAGGTGAAAACGAAGGGAGATGGTCGTCTGCTGTCAGGGCTGGTATCCTCTCAGACCCTTACATGGAGTTCCCCACATCAGTGCCTCGGGTCATGGACATACTTGCAGATGGCTTTGTTGAGACCCCTCAGATATAGGACATCTCCAAACTTCTGGCAACCTTCATTTGTACAATTCCCTAATAATTCTCTTTACCTCCTGGTAAATTCCTTCTTATTCATAAACTCCAGGATGAATTCCAAGTGACATGGATTCTTGGTTGAAAACTAAAAGGAAACAATAGACCTATTAAACATTCAATTCAACAGTTTTTTACAACAACATGTATTGAAGTATATAATGCTTAAATACTAACACAACTCATGGGAAGTGAATATATTCAAAGAACGTTGTATGCATGTATGAAATTCTCAAATAATTAACTAAAAGGCTGTGTGTGTGAGTAAAGCCATAATGAAAGGAGTATCAACTGATAGAGAGAACATAAAATATTAGATGTTCAACAAAACTAGTAACAAAACTGCTGAACACAGCTGAGAAAAACTGATGAAATTTCATGGGGAAACTAATGAGTTCACAGTTATCCTTGGCAATACTCTCCCAGTGAGTGATAAAACAGTAAACAGAAAATAAGTGTGGTACAGCAACATTCACAAAGCTTCTGCCCATCATGCCGTACTTTGTGTTTCTCTAACAGTCTGCCTCCAAACCACAGAACATGCTGAGTGCCAAGTGCACATTCAGGATTTACCATAACATGCTATATTCCAGGCTCACTAAATAAAAAACGGTCTCAGTAAATTCAGATCAGGCACACCCAGTATACCTACCAATTAAGCCTAATTGAATTACAAACTAATAATGCAAAGGTTCTAGGAAAGCCTTGACTATTTTAAATGAAACAGGAAACTTCTAAATTGATCGAGTACAAAATAAAATTTTAAAAAAGAGTTTAAAATATTTTGTATTGAGTAAAACGAAAACAAACAGTCTAAGATTTGGAGGACAGCATGAAGGCAGTGCTAGAAAGAAATTTATTAGGCCCCATGGCTATATCAGCGAAGAATCAGCTTTCAAATCAATTACCTCATCTTCTAACCAAAGAAACTGGCATAGTAAAATGAATTTGATCCAAGGAAAACAGAAGAGGGAGGTAATAAAAGCAGGAGAGAGAAAAATACTAGAATAAATCAAGTTAACCAACTGGGAACATAAAATTGATAAAATTTTAGGCAGAATTTGATTAGAAAAGATGACAGTATGTACAATTTACTAATCTTTAAAATGAGAGATATAAATTTCCATATCGATTCTGTAGTATGAAAAGTCATTTAAATTAATACATAGCAATAAAGTAGTATTATAAACAACTTAATGACAATTTATTCAACATTCGATGAAATGAATAAACTCCATGAAAGATGTAAATTACCAAAACCCATTTAAAAACTAGGCAATTTGGATAATAGCCCTGTATCTATTTTTAAAATTAAATCTCTTCTTTAAAAGTTTCTCAGAAATAAAATTGTATAAGTCCTTCAAACATCTAAAAACAGAAATAAATAATGCCACACTTCCTCCAGAAATCCGAGTATTGGAAGTTGCTTGTCTTAAATAAGGTCCACGGTCACATTTTAATACCCAAGCTAGGGAAAACTTCTAAAAAAAAAAAATACTGGTTATCTTTGTGATTGCTAATAAGCTTTGATCACATTAAAAGGGGGAAATGCTGTATCTTATGGCTGGGTAGGAAAGAGTCAATCCATGCCCATAGAGAAGGCTGGCCTTTGCCTTCTGCTCCTTGGGGGAGGGCAGTCACTACAGCCTCACAATGCCCTGCCTGAGGAAATATGTCTGTTTTCCTGGGGAAGCTGAACCATGACAGATGGTGTGATCTTGTGACTTGGAGTGGAGGCTTCTGGTTAGGTGACCACTCAGTCTTTGAAGAGGTTAGGGACTAAGCTTGGCCTGTAGACCACATGATCCAAGGGAGCCCCAGAAGTGGCCCTGCACATCACCACAGCTGCAGTGAGCTTCCCTAGCTGGCAATAGCCTATGAGTTTTGTGGCACATTGTCATTGGAACAGTGGTGCTTTCTGTGATGTCACTGTGAAAGGGCCACTGGGAACTTGGAAGGGGCATACACCAGGAGGGTCTTCCTCTGGTTGTACTTAACTTGCTTTTAACCTTTTTTTTAAGTGACCCATAACCATGAGTATAAAGACTTTCAATGGAGTCTGTGAGTCTTTTGAGCATATTACTGAACTTGAAGCTACTCTTGGAGACCCACAAATTTGCTATCAGAAGCAAAGGCAGATATTCTTAGGGACTATTTGCTACTATACTGTGACTAAGTATGGTTAATTCAAGGAATGCATGAGTGAGTTTGCACTTGAATGTAATTCACCATAATTTCAAGTGTGAAAGGAAAACACATGCTCACTTCAGTAGAGCAAGACATACTTACTCGGGAAAGTAAACAACATCCATTATTGAAAAATGTCTACATCAGACTCAGAATACGAAAGCATCCTCCAACTTGATAAAGGGTGTCTATGGAGAAATTCACAAGCAGCATCATTCATGACAGTAAATAGTAAATGTTTTCCCTCTCAGAGCAGGAGTGAGGGAAAGACCGCAGCTCTTGCCTACTCTGTTTATTGTAGTGCAAGCTTGAGCCAGTGAAATGAGGGAAAGGGGGACACAGGGGGGCTACAGGAGGAAGAATGAATGAAATCTAGATTAGGAAAGAAAGGAACTAAAACTGTCTTCGTGTTGCAAACCATCATGACCACGTATATAGGACACGAAATAAAACTCATAAAAATGCCATAAGAAATGGTAAGGGACCTCAGTGACAGGAGGAAAGACAGAGAACCAATTGCATTTACACATAACAGCAACAATGGAATACTGGTGTGAAAGTGATCATTTAAGAGGCTGTAGAGGTGGCTTAGTGGTTAAGAGCACTGCCTGCTTATCCAGAGGACTGGGGTTCAAATCCCGATACCCACATCAGGCAGCCCACAACTGCCTATAGCTCCAGCTCCAGGAGATCCAACAACCTCTCCTGATTTCTGCAGGCACCGACATGCTTGTACACACACACACACACACACACACACACACAGTTTAGAGATATAATAACTGAGTCATATGGCAGGTATTTCAGTCAGAGCAGGAAAATTGCATACCTGCAATTCCAGCTCTTGGAAGGTGGAAGCTGGATGAACAAGAATTTAAGGTCAGACTTAGATGTGTAAGGAGTTCAAGATCAGCCTGGACTCTATAAAAACCATGTCTTTTGGGTTTTTTTTGTTTGTTTGGTTTGGTTTGGTTGTTTTGTTTTGTGTTTGTTTGTTTGGTTGGTTGGTTCTTCGTTTTTTGGTTTGTTTTTTTTTTTTTTTTTTTTTTTTGGTTCTTCGTGTTTTGAGACAGGGTTTTTCTGTGTAGCCTTGGCTGTCCTGGACTCACTTTGTAGACCAGGCTGGCCTCAAACTCACAGAGATCCACCTGCTGCTGCCTTCCTGAATGCTGGGATTACAAGCTAGTGCCACTGTGCTCAGCTAACTGAAACCAGGTCTCAACACAGAAAACTCAAACCAGAAACAATGCCACCAACCAAAAATGCCATGCGTGTATCTCAAAGCCTGTGGAAATAAAGTTGTTCTGGGGACATTTTCTTCTATATACTTTCTGCCAATTCACTCGTCTACCAACCTTTTATGAGCATTCTCATTTCCATTCAAACTCATCAGCATGGCTATTAATGTCTTAATGAGCTCATTTAAATTTCACGAGAGCACTGACCTTTATGTTTTTCAACAGCATGATATTTTGTGCCATTCTGGGTGCTCATTCAATATTTATTAAACAAAATAATTATATCCAACACACTAAAATTGGCACATGCAATATTGTTGAAAGTTCACTTTAACACTGTTGCTATAAATAAATGTCTTCATGGATTTTTCTTATATGTTCTGAAACTGAGCATTATTATTCTTTGTTATTTGGGCTACTGCATTTTTAGATTTGGGAGGATCACTGTATAGTTTGATTAGGTTTCTGTGTTTTATTTGTTTTGTCTCAGTTAATACTTCTTCCTTTTGAGAAACACATTATATCCCACCTTCTTGGATAAGAAGATAATATTTATCAGCCCTGCATTGCTATGTTAACCAGAATCGAGACTTGTACAATGAAGCACTCCTATCTTCAGATCAAACTACAAATAAAAACAAATAGGTGCCAATGTGTACACCATAACCTAACAAGGACAGCAGACCGTCCTGAATATAATGAAGTGAGGTTGGTTCACACACAGCTAAGTGTTCCCTCCCTTGCTTTCACTACCAAATGCTTGACATATTTATTAGGGATAGAGGAAGAACTAAAATGACAGACACTACATGTCTTAGTTACTTTCCTATGGCTGTGGCAAAATCCCATGACCAAGGCGACGTACAAAAGAAAGCATTTAACTTGGATTATGGTTTTCAGAGGGTTAGAGTCCATGGTGGCGGATCAAGGGCCTGTTAGCAGGAACAGCTGAGAGATCGCATGTTGATCCATAAGCAATTGTGTAAACCCTGTGAAAGCTCAAAACCCACTCCCAGCAGCACTCCTTCTCCAAACAGCCAACCTCCTAATCCCTCCCAAACAGTTCTACCAACTGGGGATCAGGCATTCAAACATATGAGTCTATGGGGACCATTCTCATTCAAACCACCATACTATGTACATAATGAAGATAACCTATTCAAATCACATATCCCGGTAGACTTGTGTGGCTAATTTCTACTTAACTGATTGGTTTGGATTATAAAGCATTGAGTTGATATAGGACTAAGTTTGGATTGCTTGAGAGAATGAGTTAGACCGCACCTTTCTGTGGATTTGTGAGTATCCCCATTCTGATACAGGACTTGAATATACAATGGCATGGCCTGGTGTCAGGGTTGATAAAGCTTTAGCAAAATGTGAAGATCCGTTTCCTTGTGCCTGACAATACAAATGCTGTATATAAAATTTACATTTTTTTCCTACTAACAGGATCTTTCCACAATCTGATTTATCACCAGACACCCATCTGTTTAAAGAAGGGTTGCTCCAAAATAGCTTGCTTGCCTAATATGACTTGGACTGAATTTTTTTCAATAAATATTTGGTTTAACTGTTCTTCATATTCTCAGTCCTTTTTGAGCACCCATTGCCCTTCAATGGGTTGACGCCCACTTGCTCTCTACCTAAGGGTCTTCATGCTCATGACATACAGTCTTTCTGGGTTTGGTTTTGTTTCTGAAATCCTGACTGTTATTTATATCCTTTTTCAGCACCTCCGCCATGTTTTGCTCTGGAAGCACTGTCTTTCAGTTTCCCTTGAGTCCCTTCCCTGGAAACCAGACACTGTTCACAGCTGTAGCCTCAGCTATCATAACATCTTTTGTCCCTAAAAAGAATGTCTTCTATCCTCAAATCTCTACAGATCCAACCATGCCAAACACCGCTCTCCCTCTCATTTCTCTTGCTGACTTGAAGTCCAATGTATACTTGGTCGACCATTCTTAAGGTCACCTCTCAAATACAGTTAGCTCACTACTTCTTCTAATGTCAGTTACAAACAACTTCTGAAATCTCTAACTGTCTCAATTTCTAATATTACCCTATGACAGCTTCTCATCATTTTTGTCTAAAATATTAGAATTTGGAGGTTCTTTAATTTATTTATGCTTATGTTCACCTTTTATTTATGTGGGAGGAGGCTGCATTCATGACGCAATTCGTGTATAGAGGTCAGAGGATAGCTTAGAGTTTGCTTTCTCCTTCCTCCATGTGGGTCCCAGGGACCATCCTAAGGTCAGCAGCCTTGGCATCAGCTGCTTTACTGAGTGCCCTGTGTCCAGCCTCACGCCCTTCCCTCTAAGACTCTCCCAAACTTCACCCAAAGTAAGGCACAGCCTAAGCCTCTAACAAATGGTCTTTGCCTGAAAATAGCTGTAGTGGGTGGCTCCCTATGTCATATGAGACAATACTTCTAGCCACTTAGTGTGGCGTACAAAGCCTTTCATGGCCCTGCCTCTCTCTCTCTCTCTCTCTCTCTCTCTCTCCATTTCCACTGGGAATGTACACACAGCGTACATGTTTGCATGTGTGTATGTCCGTATGTATTGCATGCATGTGAGCACATACACTTTACCAACCTCTACCGAGTCACTTCTCCACCTGCAGCATCTTCCCCGGCTGTTTCTTGTCTCCACAGTTTGCATCAGTCATCCACACACATCTGTTCAAAGTGACTCCTTTCATGTGGTGCACGCTTTTTAACCCAGCACTCAGGGAGGCAGAGGCAGGTAGATAGCTGTGAGTTTGAAGCCAGCCTGGTCTACAAAGCAAGTCCAGGACACCAAGGCTACACAGAGAAACCCTGCCTTAAAAAAACAAAATGGATAGATAGCTAGAGAACTAAAAATAAAAATAAAAAAATAAAGTGACCCTTTGCCAGTCATACCTATTTTTTAGAGCCCTCCTGCAACCAGGAAGCCATTTTCTCCTTGCCACAGCAATGTCTGCTGCATGATATTGTGACATGTGAATTGCATTTCTATTAGCCTTCCAGTCAACTTCCCCAAGGTGCGCGCTGCTTCCTAGCCACCCCTAGTGCTTACATCGTGGGATCTTTAAACATCTTGGGAATGGATGAGAACATCTCTAGAGGGTGAGTAAGGAAGACCAGAAGCCACATGCACTTTTATCACCCTGTTTAATAGTTGCACATAAGACCAGAGGAGCTATCTGGCAGGACTGCAGATACACAAGCTGAGTGTGACCATGCTGGATTTAGACAGAAGAGAAGCCATTTGTCAGCTGTTTGTCATTAGGCCAAGCCTGTAATACGCTGTACCCTACATCGTTCATAAAAAGCAGGTTATAATACTCACCCATGTTAGCTAAATGACTATAAATTCTATGCTCAGATAAAACTTAAAGGCAGCATGGCTTCATTTTCCGACTGTCTTGTTCAGGGTTTATATAGTTGTGATGAAACACAATGGCCAAACCAACTTGGGAATAAACAAGTTTATTCCAGCTCACAACACTCAGGTAGTACTTTATCACTGAGGTAAGTCAAGGCAGGATGTCAAAGTAGGTACCTAGAGATAGGAACTGAAGCAGAAGCCATGGAGGAACACTGCTTACTGGCCTGCTCCTCGTGGCCTGTTCATCTGCTTTCATGTGCAACCCAAGAGCACCTGTTCAGAGGTGCACTGCCCTCCATGTGATGGCCCCCCACATCAACCCTAGTCAAGAAAATGCCCATAGACCAAGCTAAAGAAGGTGTCTTCTCACTGAGGTTCTTTCCAGATAACTACTTGTGTCAAGATGACAAAATAGCCAACCAGGACACTGATCATTCATGCTTGAAGTGAACGGTCCTATCAGTTTCTCTCAATATATTCATGGACATATGCAAATTCCTTCCAACTTTCATTCTGCCATTTTGTTGTATATGTTCAACGTCTACACAAGTGTTACCATCATGTCGATTAAAATGCAAAGCAAGCAGTTACCTTTAAAATAAGTGACACCAGGTTCCCACGCAGAACTTCAACCTGCCAGAAGAAACTCACTCTGCTGGTGTTGTTTCTGTTTGTCAGGACTTTACCACTGGAGGAAAACAGGAGAGAAACTGAAGGGACAACTCATGCCTCAGAACACAAATAAGAGTTTAGAAGGGACAAATATAAAGTCATATGAAACAGTGCCTGTCACTCAAT